>PVIU01020715.1:0-33354 GCA_004026605.1 Ondatra zibethicus | reverse complement strand
CTGCCAACTTTCGCCGCCACATTCAGAGAGTCTGGTTTGATCATATGCTCATTCAGTCCCAGTCCAGGTGGATTGGTGTGCTCCCATTAGTTCAGGCACACTGTCTCAGTAGGTGGACCAGCCCCTCAAGGTCCTAACTTCCTAACTCATCTTCTCCCACCTTCTGCTCTTCACCTGCACCTTGGGGGCTCAATCCATTATTTCTTTAATTATGTTCTTGAATGGAAAAAATAAAACAAAACAATGTATGGAAAAAAAACCATAAAACTCGAAGCCATGATTTATATGCAATTTTTATTTATTAGTTAAAATAAGTAAATATATTTAACAAATAAAATAATACAACTTTTTTAAAAGTCCTAAAAAAAAGAATATGAAAAAATTTGGTTGGCACTAAGGTAGAAGATCCTTGCGTGTCCATTGGCTGTCAGAGTCTGGAAGCTACTATGGAGTTGTCTTTTGATGGTTTGTCACCAGTGATACTATGGCTCAAGTACTAATGCTAGCAGCAAACATACAAAACTATACTCATTAGGAAAATAATGGCACAAATGTTTTTTGGTGCAGTGAACAAATCTGATATGATTAAGGCCAATGCTAAGGAAATAAACCACATTTTATATTTTAAGCCAATGCACAATCATTTACTTAAGAAGTCATAGACTCTCAAGAGGAGTTAAAGATGTTTGTCTGTTAAATATATCTGATTTCTTTCAAAATGACTTCTAAACTTAGTCAGGTAGATTACTATGTCAGTTTAGTTCAAAGAGAAACGCTCTTCACAGTAGTCAGAGATTACTGGCAGAGATTCATGATAATGCTACTGATAATTTACTAATGTTATGGCATGATAGTCAAATATTAAATAAAGATTCCCTCTTTGTCCATAAACATTATAAAAGAGATGATAGAAAGAATGTAACTATCTAAGGAGGGGGGCGTAATTATGAACAACAGTTTCCTCCTGGTCTGACAGCACCATCTGTCATCAGGCAGCCGAGATGGCTTCAGAGATATCAAAAACAATTTGGACAAGAATCAACACGTAGAAAAGAAGTGAAAAAAATCCAGACTCAGATAAGTATGTGGTAATAAAACTGCTAGCATTCCCTGAAGATAGACAGATGTAGTTCACTAATGAAGGATTCTCCATGTGACTTCTTGTTGTCCAGTGACTGTGCATGCCCTTGGGGCTATCAAGTAGAATATATAGGAGGAGAAAACTAGCTGAATGTATTACTCCAGTGAGCCAGTTCTCCAGAGACAGCACTTATCCTCTTTGGGAACTTCTCAGAGATGGAACTGCCATTGAGTCAACTTCACATCTGTAAGTAAACTCATCCCTATGTCTCTCTAAGTAAAATATTCAGTTCAGCGGTTCACTGAGTTTGCTTTATTGGATACATTTCTTTGAAATCTTTGGTGTTATACCTGGTATGAAGAGATATTTGTTCATAGGTTTCCAGGGGACTCAGCATAGACTTTCTAAGATCCTTTAAAGTTATTTTATTGAAAGCAACTGTAGAAGGGAATAAGAGACAATCAGATCAGTAGTTATCAACGTCTTTTACGTTGAGACATGTTACAAATATCCAAAGATAATCTGTGTTATCTCTATTGAAGAAAGAGAAGGGCAGTGTTACTGGTATCCAATGAGTAGAAATGATGGGGAACATTAAACAACTTCCAATGCATAGGGCATCTTACCGAAAAAATAATACCGCTCAAAATGACAATGTTTCATAGTTAGGAAAATTGGAAATTTTCAACATTGTAAAGTCAGTGTGTCCAATTCATCTTATCTCAAGGCAGAAGAAACAGAATTTTGATCCAGTGTATTGTTATAAGAGTTTCACATTGGAATAAATCTAAAGAATCTTTAAGTTCAGAAACCTGAAGTGGACAAATGACAGATTATGACTTGTACTCTTTTTCAGTTTAGTACAAGTCAAATAACATTATAAAAAAAAGAACAAAGAGTGCTGACCAAGTGCCATATTTTGTAGAAAAAATGGAGATACCTTTGAAACAAAATAGGAAGATATCTCTACATTTTTGAGAATTTTATAGATGATGAATATTGCATTATTTCATTCTTCTAACTCTTCAAAAACCTTTTCCTATGATTCCACTAAAGTCTAGGGCTATTTTTCTTAAATTGTTATATTTGCATTTATGCATACATATAAAGAAAGAAACAACCTGTTGAATCCATTTAGTGTCACTCAATTGTCTATGAATTTAGAGCAGACCACTTGATATTACATCAGCAAAGGACATTTTCCGTAAGTAAACATTCTGGACCTCTAGTTTTTATATTGATTCCTCTTCCTTCACTTATGTTCCTTGAGCCTTAAGTTTTGGCCTTGTATTGTACTACTTAATGAGTTGAATTTTTTAGATCAAAGTCAATGCTGATCATTGTCAAAACTTTTAAACTTGAGTCTTTTTAGAGAGCAAAGGCAGTGGGGTCATATCATTTTCTAGAGCTTCTCTTATAATGTTCCTATGATAAAGTTTTTCTTTCCAAAGATTGGCAATGAGCTCTGAGAAAACTGAATCTCAGAACTGGGACTATGTTTTATGCCAGAAAGATGCATGGTATGAACCAATGGGTGATCTTTCTTTGATCAAAAGAAGAGCAAAATCCTGATTGTTGGTGTCCAGCTTTCACCATTAGCCAATAATAAGCCATTAAGAAAATCATTTAGTCAATTAAACCTTCCCCTTCATAAATATATTCACATTACAATAATGACAATCTAATCTGTTCACTCAGAGAATTATTATGAAGATTAAATTTAAAGAAAATAATCTGAAGTTTTTGATGAATTTGTATTCTGTTAAAGTTTTACCATAAATTAGCAACTCCAAGCTAACATCACTTTTAGGACAGCATTCTCTTCATCTTCTGTATTAATAGTCATCATGTGTTATGATTTAACATGTAGAGATAGCAAACAGATAAACTGTGCTGTCCTTGTCTCATCAGTTTCCAAAATGCTGATATAAGACATGAAGTTTAAAAATTACAAATTCTTCAAGAGTTTGGTAACTGATAATGAGCTTAAACTCCAAAGACAATAAACAACATAAAGGGAATGATTTAAAAATACTAATTGGAAATGAAATCTAGTTCCAGACATTTGTAAAATCCAGATTCACTTCTGAAACAATACAAAATAATGGGAAGCCACCTCTTTCTCACTATTATACAGGAAACTATAATTAACTGCTAAAGTACTCACAGTGATTTTATCTGTCATTCCAGATATTCAATATCAAGTCTTGCAGTAGAGAAATCTTTGCCCAGATAAACCTTTTCTGAAGTGGTTGAAGCTTGAAAAACTCATATTACTGCATCATCCCTAAGTGACTCTTGTTTTTATGTAGCAGGGACACTCTTACTGCTGCTGGTGTCGAACCTACTCCTATGGGAGAAAGCTGCATCAGTTCCCGAGTGTCACACAGAAGCTGGGGGCTGCTGGGAGCCCCTTGTGGAAACCTTTAACAGTGCCATCAGCCGAGCAGAAACCATCCGTAATCTGGCTGACAAAATGCATGAAGAGTTTGTAAGTGCCTTAACCTTCATGCTAATGTCTGAACTGCACTAGAAACGGAGACACTATCGTGACGTAAATATTAGAAAATACGTTTCTAAAGGACATGTATTAGTAAAGGAAGCACCAACTACTGAAACATGGACAGGGTCAAAGAGATAGTTTCATGAAATTTCAAATAATCTAATGACATTTTTTATATTTTCTCTGATTTTATTTCTCTTAAAAAATAAAATATATGGTAGAAACCCTTAATACGTGGTTGGTGTAAGATACTCATTTCCTTATATTTCATTCTAGATCCCAAATTTGCACTGTTCATATTCATTTAGCACTGTAGAAAATGTACATGCAGTAAAATATGTACTTGGAACAGAGAAAAGACAAGAAAGATTGAAAGGAAGGGAGGGAGGGAGGAAGGAAGGAAGGAAGGAAGGAAGGAAGGAGAGAGTGAGAGAGGGAGGGAGGGAAAGGAAGGAAGGAGAGAGTGAGAGAGGGAGGGAGGGAAAGAAGAAGAAGAATAAGGAGGGAGAAGAAGGAGGAGGAGGAGGAGGAGGGGGAGGAGGAGGAGGAGAGAGAGAAACTTTCAAGAAGCCCCTACATACTAGAATTGTGGATTAAGGATTTTCATTGCTAGGCTTTGTTCAGTATCAGGGAAGAATTAGAAGTGGGTCTGTTTCTTTCTTGCTGATTGCTACAAGTCATTCATTTTTCAAGGTCAGAAAACACAGGAGAAAATAGGCAAACCTTCAGTATGATGGACATCAAGAGAATGTGTCTGTTTGCAATAAACATGTACTCATGTTGGTTTTTTATTGACTAGATGTTGTTTTTTCCCTTAACATGACTCAGTTCCACAGTGAATTCTCTTCCAATTCATTTAAAACTCTGGTAAGTACCTACTTCTTTCCAGCTGCTTCCCCAAAGGAGACTATGTCAATGATCTCAAGTTAGACGTGAAAGCCTTACATTGAATTTTTACTTCCAGTTCTGAAGTGACAGTTTTTCTACATCTTAGCCTTCATAATAGTCTATTAACCTTTCTTGAATTAGTTGATTATTAGAAAAAGTAAGATATCATAAATTTATATTTAAATAAATTTAACATTTTATTAATAATACATTGAATAATAAAACACATGAATATTAATTGTTTTGTATATTTTGGTTCTTCATTGCTTAGAATTTCCTACGAAATACTCTATCTTTCATGAGTAATTTTGTTACAATGAATACAATTTTATCCTAAAAGTACCATAAAATTCTTATCACACAGCTATATGGATTCAATGTTAATTGAATAAATTTGAAATTCTGATGTCTGGTTAAGGAAATTTCAATATTTACTGACAGAATATAGGAATATTTATAAATATGTGTTATGGTTTGCTGCTGAAACGTTAGAGAAAGATAATAATTAAAACACTTAGTTATTGATAAATTTGTTCCTTTTTATGTTTGCCTTCCAAATAGTAACTTTTAGGAAGATTAGGAAGACAAGCAAATAAAAGAGGAGTTAAATGGTTCAAAAGTTAGGAGACTGCCAAATTAAGCTGCAGATCCAATAGACACAGAATTAAGTGATGGGCACTTTTTTAATTCTTTAATTTTTGTTTCTATGAAGTAATTATTGTTAAAAGCTTACATATCCATCAAAATGCATAAATTATTCTTGTCATGAAGTCATTTCTATAATTTCTGAACTCTAACTGAAGTTTGCTTTTAACTGCAGAATGCACTAATGATGAGGAGGAATCCAGCTGTTCTCAGGGCCAGACTACACTGCCATTCTAACGTCACAAAACCTCCAGATCAGGGAACTGAAAACACAGATATCAAGGTGAGTCTACATCTTGGGTTTTTCACTAAACATCAGAAGTGATACAGTGGGTTTTTGGTCTTACAGTTGCTTCAGCCATTATGATAGATGCGGTAATCATGCCTGCAGAAAACAATGGAGTTATGGTATGTTAAAAATTACATTATATTGTCATTAAATTATAAATATAATCAAACAACTAATAACAGTGTAGCAGATTCTTAAATAGTCCATTTGGAAGATGGCATTTTAGCGATGTCTTGCCACCGAAATTTCACTCACTATTTTTTAGGACACTTTGAGCTAAACTGGCTATTTATATTTATAAACTCACTTCTACTTAACTGATGAAAATGTAGCTATCTTTATTATATATTGCTGACGGGTTCCTCATGGTGACATTCTACATTACTGAACACTACACCTTCTCTATTTTCAAATATGTCTTGGTTCTAATATTTATTTTACCTATCTCATCTCTTTATGATTCTCTGTGCCTTAACTGCGAGCCAGATGGACAGAATAGTCCTGTGAATACAATTATATATTTCTCAGGATGCAATAAATTTCCAATTCGTAACAAGAATGTCCACATATTACAGCAGTTTTATTTTATGATAATGATCATCTTCTCATCTCCCTGCAATAGCAAATCTGAGTATTATTTAAATTTAATATTCTATGACAACAAAGAGGAAAACTAGGACAGAGATATAAAGGAAATTCTTTTTAAAAGCGACAATATTGCTAAACATTTCGAAAAGCACTCTCTTAGCATTTCTGTATTTGAAACTTGCCAAAAATTAACAGAAGGTGATATTAAATGTAAAATAGGAAAGGAAGGTTTTGAAAAATTGTATTTATACTTGTATGAAAATTAAGAATTCAAGTGTACACTTCATCCAACCACAGATCTCAATCTTAGCCACATAGCATCATGCTCCCATGTATTGCCATCACTGTCTGCCTGCTCCTTTTCCTAATGCACTTTACATCTTTCTATTGTAATTAATAGGCTCTAGTCTACTGTCATTTTCATGACCATGGGAGATGCTAGCGAACATCAATACAGAAGTAGTTTAAATCAGAGCTGAACATTAAATACTGGAGGGTCAAATTTCGGTTGTGATTCCCATTGATTCTGCTATTAAACCCAATGTTCTTCATATATACACAGTTCTTAACTTGTACACACCAAAAACATTCCATTCTCTCAGAGGCAAGGGGACAGCACAAAATAAGTACCATGCTGTTCACTCTATCCTTGTTCTGTTGTCTTAAATTCACCTAGAAATCATAAATGAGTACATTAATGAATGAATGATTTATTGATGTGTACTAATCCCTGAGTGAAAATTATTTGAGTCACTTTTCCCTGGCTGCTGGCATCTATCTTTCCTGAGTCAAATTTTATTGACCTCTATTTAGTCACAGCAGGACCTGGTTTACCAATTGATAAACAAAATAACCAAATAATAAAGATCTCAATAGGAAGTCAGCTGTTAGAATTTCATAGGGAAAACAAACATGATGACATAACTTCTGAAAAAGCCTATTTATAAGTGTCATAATTTGTTTTATTTTGTAGACAATAGACTAATTGTTTAAATTTTACATTGACACATGATGTAACATCTATACAATATGCGAGATACATAAATAGTAAAAACATGGTTGAATTCAGTTTCTTTCCATAAGCTTTACAAGCAACTCACTTGCTGTATTGAAATTATTTTAATTCAATGGTTCTATTGTGTTTTCTTAGACCAAAAAATATTTGAAATCAATGATCAATTATGTGGGTGCCTGGCAGAGGCCCCTATACCATCTAGTGATTGAACTGACTGCCATGCAAAATGTCCCAGAAAGTATAATTTCAAAAGCCAATGCTATTGAAGAGAACAATAGAGAGCTCCTGGATGACCTTAGGTGGACACTCACCAAGGTAAGCAATTTTCTTTAGTTATTCTATTCATAAAAGAAGTAGGTTGCATAATTTTTAAAAATATTCTGAAATAGCCTCTTTGCCAGAGTGAAATGTAGATATCTTGTATTTAGTCTTCTCCTAAGACATTGTTTCTCAATATGTAGGTCATGAACCCTTTGGGGGTCCAATGACATCTTCACAAGAGTCACTTAAGACCATTGGAAAATGTGGAGAGTTATATTATGATAGTAGCAAAATTACAGCTTGACCTAGCAACAAAAATAATTTTATGATTGGGGATAACCATAACATAACATATGTTAGGGGACACCTTTCCCAGGAGGAATAGAAGGAGCTCGGTACTTCTCACAGTCATCCCTTGGTTCTGCATATTAAATCACCACCTGATCTTCATCACATGTGAAGTTTACATACAAAAACTGCATGGAGTGTAGATTTAGTTGAAATGCATAAAAGAATAGTGGTGTATAACAGCTTCTATGAAATATAGAGAACACATTAAAGTTTCCTGAGTGAAAAACTGATCACCACCCTGTCCACTGTCCCAAAGTCAAAAACAAACTTCCTACCTTTCCTCTGTTTGTTTCTGAAGGGGAATTCCTTCATCAGCAATCAATTACATGTTAGGGCAAATGCACATAAATGAGTCTTGATCATAGTTTTTACAAGGCTAACTGCTTAAGGGTCTCCTGGACAAGATAAATGAAAATCCATACGTTCGATGGAAGCATCATTTCTGTATGTATTTGTGTGGTGACTGAGCATATAAAAAGCAAGGAGAAAGAAACATTACTAATATAATCAACAAGAAACTGACTATCATTTTGATTTTTAGGCATTTCCTACAGCAAAGATGAAGGAAAAATTTCCTGCCTGGGAATATCTTCCATCCTTAAAATCAAATGACAAAGTGAATAAATTTTTGGCAATGTTTAACCTTTCCTACTGCCTACGCACAGATATATTCTACAATGTAGTTCATCTGAGAATATTGAAGTGTCAAATAACTGGGAAAGATTGCTAAGTGCTCATCTACCCTGTCTGCTTTGGAGATCATCCATAACAGTCTATTGCCAAGAAGTTTCTTTTAATGTTATACATTGTGAATGCATGTGCACGTATAATGGGCCACTTTTTGAAAAATAAAAGCATTCTCATTCTCAAATCTAAAAAGTCTATTTGTCTTTTGTACATTGAATAAAATATCTATCATTAAAGTTAGGTTGCCCCAATCAAATTCATCACAAATAATAGATGTTAAGTATGCAAAAAAAATCCAAGCCTTACTTCACAGGAAAGTAATGAAGCTCAAGTACTCAAGCAAAGTGTAAAACTCTCAATTAAATAATCCATGTACCATAATAAGAAATGTAAATTTTATAATGCTTCATGAAATTGAGACTGTCCTTAGGAAATAATGTTCACTATGAAAGCACAGCCAAGACAAGACAATTGCTGTGTGATTCCACAGTCTAAAGACAATTTGGGAGGAAGGGGGACATTAGAAATATAACAAATTCATGATGAAATTTCCAGTCAATTTTAAAAATTAAAAATTACTCTGGGATGCAGATGTCAATTGCTCAAGATCTCTTTATTGTGTCCTACTATAAATTTGTTTCTCCATAACATGATCATAGGTGTGGTCTGCAGGTTTTAATTTCTCTGTGTCAAACATGCCCTTCTTTGCTCTATGTTCATTTTATTTGAACTAGATATACTCTTCATATAATCTGTGTCTTACAATCATAGTCATTTTGAGATGTTGATACCACAGGAATATCTGCATGGAACTCTGATGAAGCAATAAATTGCCTTTCCTCCTGCTCAAGATAGGGAACTTTTCACTTTCTATTATCAACAACTTTTTATTATTCTGTTCCAATTACACCGTAAATGTTGTGACAAGCTGTGCTTTGATATTTTTGACTCTAAGAACTTTTAAAATTTCCAATCTGATTGGTTCAGTACATGGTGAACAGTAAATAATTCAATCTCCATGAACTTGCGTAGATTATGCAGTTTTCTTGATGTTAATTTCTTATTTATTGTACTATGATCTGATGAGATACAGATGTTACTGTGACTCTTCTGCATCTGGTAAAGACCTGATATTTATGTTGCGAATGTTCAGTTGTAGATTTAAGTTTGTTAATCTAACAGTATCCTTTCCTTCATAATCTGTCTGTTTAATTTTTTCTTGTAGTCTTTGTTCTTTTCCTGACCCATGAACTCTTTTTATTTTTATGATTTTTTTAAATTTCTTGTCTATCTTTTAAAATTTTTATCAATAAAATTTATTCATTTATTTTACACCTCAACCACAGTTTCCTTTCCCTTCTCTCTTCTCATTCCCTCTGCCAGCCTACCTTCTGCCCCTGCACAATCCACTCCTCTTCTTTTTCTGTTCTGGCCTTATGTTCCAAAGCCTTTTGGATTTATTCTTTCACAAGATAATGGTCTACGAATGCCCTGGATTTTTCCATATCCTCTGCTTCTTTCCTTCTTAACCTTTTGAATTATCTACAGTTGCTGTATTTTAAGAGTGGCATGATGATAGGTGCATATGTTCCTGGGTTCTTTCTTTTTCTACTAGTCCACAATCACCAAACCTGATGAGCTAAAATACAATTTTGTTTTTATATTTATATCTAGACATAGATTTTTCTTGGTCTAGGTTGAGCTACTTTCCTATTTTGTCACAGAAGAAATACACACTTTCAAAGTTCATGTGCTTGCTGCTCTAGAATATTATGATTATTTACACCATGTTTTTCTGTCATCATATAGTAATGAATATAGCGTAAAATAATAAGTGATGTCAAATATGTGCTTAAAAATAGCACCAGTTACTTATTGATTTCTTATAATGCTATATATTCACTAATATTGTAGCTTCTTTTGTTGAATATCTGGTATATAGATGCATTATACTATAGATTGCACATTGATACATATTTAGTGTTTCTCATATATCTAACAGTATTCTTTCATACTCTCAGAATCACCTCTCATGGTCAACTCAATCTACAAAGTGGCTGCTAAAATGAATGAAAGAATATCAAACCATGAAGAACAAATGAAGGCAGCTTTCTCACATAGTGAAGGGAGAAAGGGCAGAGATTGAGGGACCACCATATCTGGCTCAGCTCTTCTATACATAGAAACACTGATTACTGACTTGTTCAGGCATGTGTTTTGGGAAATTACTAGTGCACACCTAAGAGAGGTTCTTACTATTTCCAAAAAATATATTTTGAGCCATAATCAGAAACAAGTTTTGGATGTTGCACCATAAGTCACTAATGGCATAATTATTTTCTGTCTTCTAATCTCTAAATCTCAAAAAATGCAAAGGAATGCAAATTTAGGAGGGGAAAGAGACATAGTAGGACCTGTTCATCTCTGCCTTCCCTGCTTTCTTACTTCAACCACTTGAGGATGAGAGCAAAGTACTAAAGAATATTAATGTGAACAAAAATGGATATAAGCCTTGGAAAAACTTGCTCTAGTCAGCATGAGTTGAACATCTGGAATTTGTCTAAGATGATGCTCCAGAGACAAGAATTCAGAGGAACGTGGTTGAAGACAGTTGGAGAGAGTTTCAGAGTCATTTCACACCTGTGGTCTAACACACTTCAAATTATTACAAATTTTCACAGTATTTACAGATAATACGAGAGTATGCTGCCTATTCTGTCAATCCATATTCTGGAAACAAATCCGATGGGAACTACTTGGTATTTAAAACGTAACTGCCAAATTCAATGCATTTTGATGGATTTAAGATACCGTAAAACAGTAACATTGTTTTTTGCTGATTCTTACAATTTTACATTTGTTAATATTCTGGAAACGCAATGAAAGTTGTATAATGTGTTTTATAGGTTGTTAACTTCTGTCATTTGTCAAATATTTTGTTTTTGCATAAAATCAACAAAAGAAATTTGGACCAATTGACTAAGAATTTAGAAATTCTATTTTTAAAGAAGAGAAGGGAAAACTGGAGCTTTGTAGTATTACCTTATCTAGGGGCATCTCAGAAACAGATGGTATAAATTTGCTGTTAGCATTTGTCTTGGATAATTCGGTACTTAAGGACGTCGAGATAAGTGTTTACTCTGCGGGAATCTCTGAGCAGGCAGCGGATCAGGTTATAAAAGGCAAAACAGCGAACATCTTCATTGCTTGACTTCAAGGATGCCAGCCCAGACCAGACAAGGTTTTTCTCATCATTTTTCTCTCCAATCTAAACATGATCACCAAAAACATAGTCAGCCAAGTACTAATTGTATTTTAGTATTTTAGATGCTTATTCTTTCTAAATAAAGATTTATGAAATTACTTGTGAAGTTAAAATTATAAAATAAATATGGATTTTTGTGGATTTACTTCACCAAACCCCTAATGAATACATTTTCTGGCACGTGTGAAAAAACTAGTAAAATGTTTCTTACAGGAGCTGATAGATGGACGACAATCAGCAAGGTGCTACTTAATTTTTACATGACTTGCACAGGGGCAGTGGAGGAACTGATTTAATTTTTATGATTGAACAAACTTTGTGTGGACTTACCATAGAATCAATCTTGTTTTTTTTTTCCTACTTTAAGGAATTTGACATTAAACCAATTTCCCTTCTGTTTTTAACCAAACCAGTTGTCCAAATACTGTGTGTACAATAAAGCCTAGAACAAATGACGATTGCTTTGGATAGTTCAAGAGGCAAATATTCAAGGATTATTGTGCTAGATCTACTGAGGTGGTTATGTATCTGTCTTTATACCCAGGAATAATACTATGGAGTGAGAAAATTCTGGCTTCTTCTGATATCCCTGGATAAGGGACTCTGAGTAAAGTATTTTTGAGAGGTGTGCACATGTTTGCTAGTATACCTTTTGATAAAAAAGGCTAAAACAGATATGAATGCCTAGATATTCTGTTTTCAATATTTTACTTTCTTATTTTTGAGATAATATAATTACATTATTTCTCCCTTCCCCTTCTTACTTAAAAACCCTCTCATATATTTTTTTGCTATTTTTAAAATTCATGGCCTTTTATTAATTTTTAAATGCACATATTTGTATTTACCTATAGGAATATATAAAGCCCAATTATTCTGTGCAATATTACTCATATGTATATTTTAAGTGATGACCATTTGGTATTGGAAAACCAACTGGTAAACTTTTACTTGGAGAATCCTGTTTCTCCTGCTCTCAACATCACTTAGTTGCTTGTAGTTGCTTGGTTTCTTTGTGTAAGATTGAGGCCTCAAGGACCCTTCTCTGAAGCTGTGACCACATATGTATGTTTATTGGAATTGCCCTTGTTCATCTCTTGTTTAGGAAACCATGATACTGAGACTCTATGGATGACATTTATGAAATTCCTAGGAGATACATTTTTTATGCAAACTCCCTGATTCTATGGTTCATAAATCTTTCCTCCCCATTTTCTTCAATGTTCCCTGAACCTTAGATGTGGGAATATTTGTAGATGTATCCATTGGAATTGGACTTCACAACTCTTAATTTTGACTGGTTATGATTTTCTGTAATAGTCTGTATGAATTACATTGCTTTTCAATTTTTGTGCGAAGTAAAACATTTAAAAAACATTAGTCATTACAAAGAACTCCTCATTTAAGCGTGAAGAAAGCTAGTCAGCACACTGCTCACCTCACTGAGTATTGTTTTAACTCCAACCATGAGTTGTCCAACCCTTGCCTGAATTGCTCTGGCTTCGGCGAGGATAGCATTAGGGTCTCCTGGCATGGCAGACATTTCTTTCACAAGATGATGCAGAGGGTTGGTCCAGGAATACAGTAGATTCCATAAAAATTTCAGTAG
Source organism: Ondatra zibethicus (assembly GCA_004026605.1). Taxonomy (NCBI): domain Eukaryota; kingdom Metazoa; phylum Chordata; class Mammalia; order Rodentia; family Cricetidae; genus Ondatra; species Ondatra zibethicus. Next base: position 20,172 of record PVIU01020715.1, on the reverse strand, counting down.
AACTTCTGGCTAAGTAACCATAATTTAACAATAACATTATAATAAAGTAAATTGAAATAGGATTAGATAAGGCAGCTTTGCTCTAAAACACTAAAACATTTCTGTAGCTATTCATATTATTTTATATAGGATACAATTTGTATATGTGAAAAATGACATTGATATTATTATGAAATTTTGTTGAAGATTAAACTCAAAGCTGTCAGTAGAGTGCTCTATGAAGTTTCTAGCAAAATAATCACTCTCAATAAATAATTTCTCTTGCCCAAACTTCCACTGTTAATTTTTTATTCTTTATTTACAGCATAATTATTTAAATGAGAATTGTAGACTTATATTTGCCATTAAGCCAAACATGGAGGATGAACTGTATCATATAGATATGTAGGGATATATGATAATGTTCAGCTCAATCCCGAGATGTGTTATGGCAGGGAATCATATGGGAGATGATAACCACCATAAATTGGAGCTGATAATTATATGTAGACTTGCCATCATACTTAAAGGATGATTTTATCCCTAGAAGTAACGTACAGTGTTCATTAGACTCTTATTCTCAGCTGGTTTTCAGCTACAAAATAAAGGTAGAACAATCAGTTAGGAATTAAAACTTAGTGAAAGAACTTAACAGTAAAAAATGAACAGGTCAGTATGAACTGTGCTGTCAAATTTGGCTCCATTAGTAACCATGAGAAATAAAACCGCATTTGCATCGCATATGTTTACATTAATGAATATTCAACCAAGAATGTTAATGTCAATTGGAATGTTCCTGCATGTAATGAATACAAATCCACAGGTTAAAGGTGGTAAAGGATCTTCTCCATGTAACATTACGGATCCTCTAAAACACAGCATATTTCACTTGTAATTTACTAACTATACAGTATGGCTTCATTATTTCTCATATGATAAAAAATATAGAGCCTTTGATCATATCCACTATATGTAGAAATGCTATGTTGCATCAGTTGATCTGCTAAAGAAATACAAAAGAATAAACACTTACATTGCTTTCTAAAACTTGGTCCTTGTTTTCTGGGGCATCAAGAAAATCAGTGGGGCAGTTGTCAGGGATCCTGTCATTGTACCTCTTGCCACTGGCATACTGTTTATCCTGGAAAGGATGAAATATTAAATAAGTTAGAGATTGGAAATTATATGAAGGAGCCAATGACCCAAATTCTGATGCATTTGATAGATATTTAATTTAAGCTCAACAGAAGAGAATTGATGCCTAGTAATGTAAACCTAGCCAACTATTTGTAGATGGAGATGTCATAGAACCTATTACTGTCAGTTCTTAATCCAACATATTCTGTAAATGTATTCTAAATTAATATCTTTATATTCACAGATATGATTAATTTCATCACTCACCAAAGAAGGTTCTTACTGAAATGGATGAAGACCATTATAGAGATACATACCTGATGAAAATGCAGAGAATGAGTGACTTTGACGTTTCCAATCCCAACTGATATATCTTTAATGCATCCTTAAACCTAGACTCAGAGAAACTCTCACAGGGGCAGTGGGGTAGAAAGCTTGCAAAAGACAGAGTCCCAGGAAACATGCTTCCTTTAGGTATTACAGGTAAAGTGAACTGACTGACTGAACAAGATCAACAAAATAATCATACTGGCCAACTTGTTCATGTGTACAGGAGAAATTCCACACAGTTCAATCGAGCTACAGAGGATCCATGGCTGCCAAGAGAGGGAAAACCAGGTGCTTCCTGTGATGAATACCCACATCGGTTGTCTATTCTAGTTAGCCATGGATACATGCACATATAGGCAAAGGAAAATGGGAATGTGCATACATATATATTTACACACATGCAAGCATAGATATATATTATATATATATATATATATGACAGCAATAATAATAAACCATGAATTTGTTATAGGAGAATACTGAAAGATTTGCTGAGGAGAAAGAAGGGTAATATTCTCACAGATGCAGCATTCATGTATGAAATTCTAAATAAGAACAAGCTGCTACTGATAAGTTGAATTTAATATATTAGGAGAAAGACTACAGTTTAAAACTTGATCTATAGTCTCATTTTTCCACCCAAATAACCCTCAAACATCCCAACTTTCCCCGTTGTTTGTTATTCTTAGACTTCCTAAAACTTCTTCATTGCAACAACAAAATTAGCAAAACTACAAACTGCTAAATGTGTATCAACTTTATCTGGCATTTCTGACAAGTGCCATAGTAATTAAGTGTATATAGTTTCTAGTTTCTAACTTAGTTTGTTAGATATCTTAATATTATAGCTCTTCTTGTTACTACTTCTGCATCTATACAATTTCATTTACCAATGTCATTGTTAATTCAGAGTACTATTTTGCTGATTGTACCAAGTCATAAAAACTCTTGGAATAATATTAGAAATAATAAGTTAAGAGCTAATTAAGATAGAAAAATAGCATTTGCAATTATCAATATTTATTTGTTAATTTGTTACAATAGATTTATTTCTTAAAATCATTATATAAAACTATTAAATAAACTATTATTGTTATTGTTTTGATAGTTTGAATGGATACTTAAGATGACTTCAAATATTCAAGGCAACCCATCAAGAAATGAGAATGGCAGAAACAATAGTGTACAATATAAAAACTAGAAGAGTGTGTCTGTGTGTGTTATGCAAACTTGAGTCATGTTCTCACATATCCATTGATGTATGTATGGAAGTGCTTATTGATTTCTATTAGACACGTAGTATAATATAATATGCAGCTTTCAATGTATTTTAATCATGAAGACATGATATGCTTTCATTTGTACACCAGAACTCCTTGTTGCAAGCACATGAATTTGAATTGCTTAAAACAGATTCACTGCATTTGCAGATTTATAAAGAAAAAGAAATTGAAAACATCTGATAACCTGTGTCTGTATCTCTACTGCTTGTAGTTCCCTGCAAAGTAATCCTCATTTATTGGTTATTTATAACTCCCAAAGTAAAGACACCAGTGGAGGCCAAAACACTAAATCAGTGGTTTCTAACCTGTGGATCATGGCCCCTCCAGGGGATACATGTCAGATATCCTAATACCAGATATTAAAATTATAATTCATAATAGTAGAAAATTGTAGTTGTGAAGCAGCAGCAAAATAATGTTATGGTTTGGGGTCACTACCACCTGAGGAACTGTATAAAGGATTGAAACATTAAGAAGGTTGAAAACCACTGCACAGAATGAAGGAATAAAAATCACACCTTTCTCTTAGACATACATTTTATGGCCTTATGTGACAAGAGTAAATTAAAATAAAGTTCAAAAATAGAAAAAGTATCAAAATTATTTCATTTGAGGATGTAACTGACATTTTTGAGAATATCCTTTTCTCCTGTTAAAGGTTATAGTAGCTGCTCATTTCTTCTCCCTGTTATGGTTCATTGCTTGAAATTTCCATCATGATCTTCCTAAGTTAGGCTATACTATATCCCAATCAGTATCATGAAGGCCCATTTTAAAAGGAAGTCATTAGTTAGGGGGATACTTACAAATTCAGTGAACAATTTTGCAGCTTGACTACTGGTGATCTGAGAAATAAAGGTGGCCAATGTAAACAGTCTCCTTAAGGACTTCTGGGTATCTCTATCCCTCTTGACACAGGTGGGTGCAGAGGTCACATTCTCCCACAAAAGCAGGTAGGGCATCAGAAGCAGGAGCAGTGCTCTAGCTAATGGAGAAGAGAAGGCCCCCTGAGATCTCTTTCCCTTAGGTTGTCAACAATCACCCTGTCAATGGTAGTCTTACCAGAATGACCTTTTTATACCCTTGGTGGTTTTAGATGTGCCTGGTAACGAACATCTTCCACTGTGCAAGTTAATTATACAAATATATTTGCAATAATTTATATTTTGAAATGTGTCTAAGATACTGAAATTATAGCATAATTTCAAGACATGTTTCTGTTTTTTCCTAACACGTGAAGCTGAACATAAGTCAAGTTAGGATGACCTAATCCTATTCTTATGGTTGTTCAATGTCCTGCAGATTTTTCTTGGTTTTGAATAAGACACTCAAGAATTTGTAACTTGTAGTTTAGCGTCTAATATTAGAATATTTGACCCTAATCTGACAAAGGCAACATGCACATGTTTGCTTTATCTTCATTATTTGTGAAAAAATATTTGCCTTTCTAGTGATAGTGAGATGAAGAGAATGTTCTCATAAACATGATGCCACTGCCTGGAATTGCAAACTCAGCTCCAAAATGCCATGTATTTATTTCTTTGCAAAATGTTTCAGACATTTTCCTCTCAATTTGATGTTTACAATACGTCTGTGAATAGGCTTAGCAACATAGGTACAATGAAAACACAAAAATAAATAAACTGTATTTGTAGCTTTGTGATTTTGTAATAATCCCATTATTAGCAATTTTAAAAGGCAACACAAAAACACTCTGAGAACTTTGCACCTACTTTGATGCTCTGTGTTGCCAAGGGTTTTGGTTATTACTTAAAATGGCCAACACATTTTCCTTGGCTCCAGGAATTTGATTTATCTGATTTCTCTGTTCTATATAACAAAAATAACAAAATGTTTTTGCAATGATCAGTGTTGATTTTATCAGTTTCCTTTAAATGTGTCCTTTACTTGAAGAACCACATAACTATAATGCATCATTAGTTTACAACAGTGTGAAACACCATGTATTTATCAAATCAAAAGTCTATTTACTTTATAGACACAAGTCTGAAACAAATTATGTTATAAAATATGATTCTTATCATATTTCAATAGAAACTTTGTTAATATTAATGGTAATGCCCAACACAAACTTAGAAAATTGGTAAGGGGAATGTAAGGGAAACATCTATACCCAAATACTTAAAATATCTAAATATAACAAAAAGTGGTGTAAAATAGATAACCATCAATATTATATACAAAATAAAAATATTATCAAAATTTATATACTGCACATTTTAAAAAATATACATACTTTCCTAAATTTATTTTAAGAATGATATGCATATATTAAAATACATATCTGCACTCCATAGGTATGTCAACTGAAGAATTTTTATAGTCCAAGAAGAAAGACTCATTATTTCTTTTCTACTTCATAAAATCAAGTTCGTATGTGTTACTAATTCATTTTTGTTGAAATATTATTAAGAAAATAGAAACAAGTTAGCTTTAGTGTGACGTTTTGCATCGCTATTTTACTTGAACCCTTACTGTCAAGGTTCTGTAATACCCACATCTACTAGGCTTGCCTACATTTCTCTCCAGAAGTAGCAATTTGGTTACACTCACAGTCAAGACACCAGACCCAGAATATGTTACTACATTCCTTTCTAATATATTACTAATTTGACCCATAGAACCTACTGCTATCATTTCATCTCAATGTCTCCTGGTTTACAATTTTAATTTTTGAGATTAATCATTTCCTGTTTTGAATATATCCTTTTCATGTTATTCGGAAAAAGCCCTGGTTTCTAACACTTAGACATGGGTAATGTCCCATAACCACTTTTTACATTATATCAATTAGTACAAGACAAAATGTTTCTGGACATAGCTACATGCCTCTCTACGCTAAAATGACTCCCCTTTGAAACCCACTAATCCAGAATGTATTTTCTTTCTAGATTAATAACCACAAAGTATATCTAAAGTCCATGTGGCTTTGCTTCTCCTGGTTAGGTATAAACAAATGTCCAACTATCCCAGATAGGGCACCAATTATAGCAATAAATAAACCAATAACATAATGCTAAAGCATCTATAGAGGAACATAAACGAGGAGTAACTTACAGGAAAATATCTGAGTCAAAGACAATGGCATTCCTGAGAAGTCACACCCCAGCTTCTCTGCTGACTGAGGAAATCTATCAGTTTGGTTCTTACTCTGTTAGCTTTCCACCTCCTATATAGCAGAGCACATCCTGCTAGAGGCCAGAAGGAAGTAACACTTGAAATCTAAATCAGGATCCTATGACTTTTAGGGTCAGAGAGTGCAATCTAGTATCTGTGACTATGGTCGTACGTGTATCTTTGTGCTTATCTTATTTCCGGGTTGTGATTAGTGTTCAAGATATTTTGTACATAGCTCCAGCCATCTCTGGTTCATGAATACTAATGGTATTTTTATACTCAAATGGAAATAGCTATGGACTAGACATTAACTATTTTCTTAAGGTTCTTGCATGTTCCTGTCACCTCATCTGCAATGCTCCGTGAACTACCAGGTTCTATCAATAGGTATTTATTCTACACAGTTTATATTTTGCAAGTCTTTATCAGTATTTGTGGTATACTGTACAGAGTTTTACTTGGTAGACAGATAAAAGAAATAACAGGTAAACTCACAGTTTAGAAGGCAACTGGTAGAAACATCACATCTATTGAAACAAACAACTGCAGAGGCCATCCTATTAGGGATTATTACATCTCCTTAGACACAAAATGTTAAGTTGAATAATACCAAATACAGGTTCTATGAGGCTAAGATGATATTAAATTCAATGAGAAAGTGGTTTGCCAACCACGTAACAGTTGTACCTCTATTGGCTCAGGGTTACATCTTAACATGTCTGGGTGTTCCATCATCATCTTTTGCACAGGTCTCATAATGACACTTTATTCCAGTAACTAATATGTTGCCATGTGGCATGACAAAGTTTCCTTAGTACTAAGAAAATGTCCACTCATTCTCAGTCTAATTTCTTTATAACATGCAGCATGAATATATAATATCAGCAGTAAGTTCTTACCGCTGAGTTCTGGCATGCACCAAACTCATTGACAATGCCTCTATGGGTTGGAATTCAAAGAGTCTGCCTGAGCCAATAACTCAATGGAAGTTAAGCAATCTGGTCTCAGGATTTTTTCAACAACCTAATAGGCTTTGGTGTTACCTATTTCTACCATGAAGTGTTCCTTCTGGAATATTCTCAATTGGTATGATTACTATTCTTTTTGGACTGATCATTTTCTTCTATCTTTTTTTTCTCTGCTCCTTAACCAGTTGTAGGATATTGTGTTAATCACCATCCACTCCAAATAGAAGCTTCTTAGATGGTAATCGAGAGATGCGTTAAACTGGGATTATAAAAAAAAAGTCATCAGGAGTAAGTTTAATACTCTATCAATTTACCAACATAAAAGCAACAGATTTGCCACTAGTGAGTTTGCCCTGTGTATCTATGAGTTCTTGGCCTGATAATGGTACCAGGAATAGGTTTCATCTAGTGGAGTGGGACTTAAACCAATCAGGAAATAAGTTAGGCACTTCAATTATATTCTTGCTACTATTGCATCAGTGGGCATTTCTTGAGATATTAGGCATTGCTATAGCTGGCAGAATTCACAACTGTGTGTAACTGATTACTTTCCTGCTCTGGTAGCTTGAATAGCGCCCTCCAACACTATAGAAGCTAGCCAGTAGACATGAAGCTTCCAGTTTCCTACCAGCTTGCTTTTGTTTATGTGTTGTCATCAGGAATAGTCTTATTAATTCTGGGGTTTGGAAAAGAGCAGTGGTGACCATGTCATTGTAATAGAAGTTTCCAAAATTCTATTTTTAATGATTTTTTTTCAAAGAACCTCTCCTAAATTTCACTGATTCTCCTGTTTTTTATTTTTAATTTCACTGACTGTTTCTATTGAGTTTGTTATTTTTTGTTTCTCTTTTCCTTTTTATTATTTTTTATAAAGGGATTTTAAACATTTCCTCTTATATATGCTACAAGCTATTTATTATTCCAGTACATCTGTGGATATATACTGCCAGTTTTGAAATGATACATTTTATATTTTTTGAGCTTAACACAGTTTTTCTTCTTTTGCTATTATGCTCATTGTCAAGGATGTTTTAGAAGAGTGCTGTTTAGTAATTTATGCTCACTTATGCTTTCATTGTATTTTGTTTATAAAATATTGCTTCCCTTTCATGACAATGAAAATATAGTCAATTCTCAGTTTTTGTCCAGGTCATGTTCAGTTCAGACATCCTATGGCATTGTGCCATCACCGAAACCTATTTGCTCTATTATTTTCTCAAAGGGAAGATGGTATGGGCAAACTACCATCACAGGATTTATTAATTAATACTTTCAGAACTTAAATTATTACTCTCTGTAACTTTTATTACCTCACTTGATTTTAATGAATACATTGAAGATAATTGGGCATGAACTACCTATTCTACAGTTCATGAGTAGTTTCTCTAAAGATTTCCAACTACTATTTAAACCAGTGCTGCGTGCACAGGCCTGAAATCTCAGAATATGAATGGTAGAGGCAGAATCTTGAAGAGACCAGTGTGTATGTACCTTTTTAGAAGTGAATTCCCAAATGGCCTGGTTAAGGAGACTGTGCCTTTGAAAATGAAGTTACAATGTTCTTATGCTGGGTTTGTGCCTTTTCACATTAAATAACAGAATCATATCATTTTTGTCTGCAATAATTACATATGAGTACCTATATGTGTGATAACTTGTATACATATGTATTATTTTATATGTACAAATGTATGTATCTATGCAGGTGGTTGTCACACATCAATTTTAATGTCCATGTGGCAGTTCAAAAGTTGATTTTGACTGTCTTAATAACTTTCAACTCATTGATAGATAGGGGTCATTAATCTTGTAGGAGCTAACCAATTGTGCTAGCATGTCACACCACACAGGCCAAGGATCCTCCTGATTTTTTTCCCTCCTCTCAGTTTAAGAACCTATGACTTCATGTCTGGTATTGCACTTGGGTGCATAGATATGACCCAGATCTTTAGGACTCTGTGCCAGCTCTTTATATAATAAACCAGGTTTCTAAAAATTTCCTTTGTGATATATTTCATAAAATGATGATATTGCTTCTTTATATTACTTTTATAGCTTAGCAGTATTGTTTGTTGGTAAGAATACATTTTCCACTGGAAATTTGGTATATGTGTTGAAAATCTGGTGGCTTTGCATGTATGAGTTTCTTTCTGAGTCTTCTATGTAATTTCATAATCTTTGTACCATGAATGATTTGTTAGTCTGCTTGTTGCTATGACTATCTCCTGTCAGTTATCAATTAAAAATAACTTCACTGTCATGACATTCTGTAGCTTGAGCTCACAAAGTCTTATACATATTGTCACAATTTCTGAAGTTTATTTCTGTAATTACCCAGTTGTATCAGAAAAATAATTAATTGTGGTCAACCACTGCCTTTGGTTCTCACAATCATTTTATTCTTTCTTCTGCAATGATGTTTGAGTTTCAGGAGGAAGTGGTTGGCTTCAGGTGTTCACTTTAGTGCTGAACATGTCACAGTACCTTGTTCTTTGCCCTTTAACTAGCTGAGGGGCTCAGTAGTAAAGACCATCTACTGCAAAAGATGCTTCTTTGATGACACTTGAGAGATGTATTCCTCTGTTGGTAGAATAATAAGTCATTAGGAGTTACTTAAATTCTATGCCCATTTAGCAGTGTAATAATAGTAAGTTCTCCCCCAGGACATATGCCTGTCTATCCATAACATCTAGACAAAGTAATTGTCCTGGGTATGGGTCACTTTTTGTGACTTGAACCTGAAATCCACTTGAAAAGTGGTTGTGGATTTTACCTCATTACTTTCCAATGGAGTGATTTGTATCTTGGTAATAGAAAAGCTGTCAGTTTTCTATGGTGATATTGTCTCTTGCTAATAGTTGAAAAACTTCTATAAACTGTGGGAGTCTGAGTTATTCTCTTGGGATCAGTTAAATATAGAAAAATGTCATCTCTAAATAGAAAACTTTGACTTTTGTCTTTCATATTTGTGTTCCTTTGTTTACCTTTCCTTTCCTTGGTACTCTAGAAAGACATCAAATACCAAGTAGAATGAACTTGGAATGAGCGGATGCTCTTGTTTCCTTGCAGATTTTAGAGGAAGTGGTTTTATTTTTTGTATCTCTTGTCAAAATTTCCTATAGGATTCTAAAGTACTGCTCTTAATGTGTATGTGTGTTTCTTCTATTTCTAGTTTCTCTGGAACTTTTTCATGAAGGAATGTTCAACTTTGAATCTGTAGATACGGCTGTGCAATTTGTTTCTCTCAGTCTGAATACTCTAGTACATCTATTGATTCACATATATTGAACAAGTACTGGAGTGACCCTATGAAGTTTGTGGACAATGTTCTTTCTGATCTGCTATTAAATTTTGTTTAAAATAATCTTATTTAATATTAGCTTCTGTTTGTCCTCAAGGAAAATGTTCTACAATTTTCTTTGTGTTGCATGACTGTCCACTCTCATTGTTTTGGTAATAATGTTTTAAAATAATGAGTTTCTTAGTATTCTTTCACTTTTTATTTATCTAATTTGAATGTCTTTAAAAAGTAAGTAATGTAGAACCTGTTATTAGGAATAAAATTTCAGGGATATGAAAATATTAACTGCATCTGTATTGTAAAGAAGTTTTATTGCACTTGCTCAGTGTGGTGTCTCTCTATCCTTTATTAATGCATTTTAACTGAAAAGAAATAGTATTGCTTTCCCTATTCCCTTCCTTCCCTCTAGCCCCATCCAGATATAGTCCTTTGAGTTATTTCAATACCTCCTAGTCTCAAGTTGATATCATTTTTTCTTTGATTTTCATCGTTATGTGCCTGTGTGTGTATGTGTGTGATGCATGCTCCTATTCTTAGCTAACAGTATTCCACCAAACATTTAGAAGATTGTATCAAAGATAAAACAAGCTTTGTGGTCTAAAGTGCTTTAAGCTTACATGTGGTTTCTCCTTGCTGTTCTGCAATCACATTCCTCCTAACCTATTGGGCTGACCTTAGTGAGAAAGGTGACGACATTGACACTTCAATCTTCAGTGATCTTATAGTTTGTGATGTACATTTTTCCATGCATATATGTTGTTTAATTTCAAATTCTCATCTGCTGCATTACCTGAAGATGGTTTTAACATTTGTGAGTTTGTAAATGTTATATTACATAATGAAAATTTTTAAAGAATGTTTCTTATTATTAAAGGTCCATATCTACCATCTGCATGTAAGTGTGATTTGGTATTAACATTAAGCACATAAGGAGATTTTTAAATTTTTTTTAAAAAACATAATAATTGTTCAGGCCTTATTTGGGCAGCAGTGTGGATGAGACTTCATGAGTGCAGCTTCTCTGATATTTCTAGATGAAACATGACAGTAACCTTTCTGTTTCTCTGGCTCTTAGAACTTTTCTTTTTCCTATTCTCCATTGATTCCTTAGAATTAGGTTCTGGAACTGTCTTGTAGCTGTATCAACTGGAGAAATTGTTAACTGGGAGGCTTAGAGCAACAAAAAAGAGGAATACATTTTAGGAAATAATATTTCAGTTTTTGTCTGCATATGTATTCATCACTTCTTGAAATAATAAATCTGTACTGTAATTGCTACATGTAAAAAGAATTATAGCTGAATTGTATACCTGAGTTCCATTCCTCAAATTCTTATGTCTACACAAGGATAATACAATTTGCCTTTTCTACTGGAAGATACTAAATTTGGGTGGGTGTCCTTATGTGACACATATTCTATAACATATTTAGAAAATATCACCTTTGAACATAAAACTAAGAGTTTATATGCTTAAGAGTATGTGCAAAGTGCGAGACCTTGAGTATCAATATGTTCAGCCAGTTTCTGGATGCAGATAAAGGTTGTTAACAGGATGTGACTGCAGGACAAGCCGAATCTGTCAGATTAATTAATCCATTCATCCAGGTGAAGTGACAAAATTCTAAGGATAATAATTGGCCCATTCACCCTCATCCAGGACAAGCAATGGCACTGTCAATACAAACGGAGTTGAATAGTAGTAGAGGGTGCGCTTCAAGATGGTGAAGACTAAAGACTCATGGGTAATGATATTTGTCCAAGTTCACTTTCATTTCTTTGATAAATATGATAAAGTAAGTTTGTTCACTTTCATTTCGCTGATAAATCTGATAAATAAGTTAGTTGGAGAATAGTTTGTTGTGAGATATACTGCAAAGGAACACATTTTCTCATGGTAGAGAAGCTGCTAAAGCGGGTCTCAGGATTTTCCACAAGCAGGAAACAGAGGTATAGAATGCTTTTGATCTATTTCTTTTGTCCTGTATGTTTGGTCTGAGACACAGCACATAAAATGGTTGATCACATGTGTTATGTGATTCTTCTCTTCTAACGCAGCTAGTTACAGAATGCCCCCACACACAGATAAATCTTTTTTCCTAGATAACTCAAGATGATATCAAATTACCAATCTGTACTGAGCATCATAAATCCAATTCCTCTCACATGATATCGTGGTATGACTGAGCAATTTCCATCATTGTTCAGTATTTGTATGACTGTGAACTCTCAGCTTTGTGTTCCTGCCATATTTCTACTTGTTGACATGCCTCCTGTTTGGAAACACAGAGTCTTATTCATCTGGAATCATAAGCTGCAATATATTCCTCCTTCTTTGTGTTACCTTTGCTCATGATATTTTGCCACAACAACTCTAACTAATACAATGACATATATACATGCCATTTTAAAGCAAGACTTTTTATCCCCTTCCCCATAAACTCATAACCTTACCAGAACACATAATTCATTGAGATCATTAATGTGTCTCCAAAGATTTCGTGATGTCACCATTGTTCACAAAGTCCACTGTCTCGTTTGAGATACAAGGCAGTCTCTTAATTGCAAAATTCTATAAAACTCAACCAAGATATAGAGTTACAATATGCAATATCTCAAACAAAGCAGTACAATTCTAACAGGAAAGAATAGGGACATATCAAGGATGATATCACCAAAAATATAATGAACTCTTACACAGCTAAGCAACAAATCCTGACACTAAATATGTAGCAACTGTAGCTCATGATGGAGTCATTTTGCCTCTATGGGGCTTGGGTAGCCCAATCTCTCAATATGTTACTGTATATAGCTTTTCTATTAGGCTGTTTGCACTTCATGCCTTCACCATGTTCAGTGAATAGTCTGTAGTAGGAGGCTGCTTGTTTGTCACCTGGCCACCCAGACTCCCAAAGTAACCACACAGAAACTGTATTAATTAAATCACTGCTTGGCCCATTAGCTCTAGCTTCTTATTGGCTAACTTTTATATATTAATTTAACCCGTCTCCACTAATTTTTGTATCATCACGTAGCAGTGGCTTACTGGCAAGGTTCCAGATTGCCTGTCTCCGGCAGGACTACATAGCTTCTCTCTGACTCTGCCTTTTTCCCCCCAGCACTCAATATAGTTTTCCCCGCCTAGTTCTACTCTGCCCCATCAACAAACAGGCCAATACAGTTTCTTTATTAACCAATGGTATTCACAGCATATAGAGCGCAATCCCACATCAATAGTCCCTCCTTTTAATGCCTCAAAAATCTTGAAGTCCCTATTGCAATTTAGGTTTCACCCACATCACTTCATATTATGTCCTCCTATATCTTTTTTTTCAGGGAGTCAAAACATGGTACAAGTTTCCCTCCCTTGACTACTCCCTCGAATCTGAAGGCCAGCTTCCAGGAACTCCTCAGTCTTGTATTTGTCTTGTCTACAAAACTAATGACACATTTACATTTTTTTCATGTTCTAGGATGACATTGAGATATAGCCTGCCCCATCTGGATATCATTTTCCAAGTCTACTTCATATTCTCTTAGGTTGATAGTGAAGATATCCATAACAAGGACATATTGTCTAGAACTAACATGTAGGGTAAAAGGACCAGTGAAACAAAACCCAGGCCTTGAAACCAGAGCCAAGGAAACACATCATCATAGTTAATGTTTCTATTGCTGCAACAAAACACCATGATAAAAGAGCAAGTTAGAGAGGAGAGGTTTTATTAAGCTTACACTTAAGCATTGCTTTTAATCACTGAAGGAAGACAGGACAGGAACTCAAACAGGGCAAGATCCCAGAGGCAGGAGCTGATGCAGAGGCCATGGAGAGGTACTGATTACTAGCTTGCTTCCTCTGACCTATTCAGCCTACCTTCTTATAGACCCCAGGACTACCTGCCCAAGGATAGTCCATTGGGTGGGTACTTCACTAAATGAGAAAGTAATGTTATTCTACACCTGGATCTCATGGAGGCATTTACTCAACTGAGGTTCCTTTCTCTCTGATGACTACCTTGTACCTAACCCTGTTCGGTTTGGAGTTGCCTTTTCCCACCCTGGCATAGGCAGTCACTTTCCTGGATTCCTCTTTTTCAATAGATCTTGTGAATGAGAACTATTGTAATACTTTTTTTTTTCACCCAAGCAGAGCAGAGGAGAGGAGAGTTGTAACAAATTTTCACCAAAGTGAAGCCAAGAGCAGGAGTAGAGCAGAACTCTAACACTTTGGCTGGGGAACCCCGCAGTTGCTGAAGCAGAGTTGTTACACTTTGGGGGAACTGGGGCTAGCTGTAACCCTTCTTTGGAGCACAGCTGTAAGAACCTCACTGGGGAAATCATCTCCTGCTGGAGACAAGTTATTACACTTCCATTAGGAAAACCTTTCCCGGCGCAAGGGCTATAACACTTTGGTGTGGAACCCATCCCCTGCTGGAACAGTGTGGTATGTACACTTCTGTTGGGTACCTTTCCTTTCAGAGCTATAGGTGTTCCTTGGCTCCAGACTGCCAGGATACCTTTCTATCAGAGGTATAACAGGTACACAACTAAAGTCATGCCTGGGTACACTTTGTTACAGACCACATTGTTGTTGGGAGGGTACGAGTAAAGCTAACATTCCGAACTTTTCATTATTCTATAATTTAACTTTTCGCTTCAGTCTAGATTTCAGAGGATGATTTTTCTATCTAAGTTGGGCTCTTGTATTTGTTTACAGTCATACAGAATGTGGCATCAAAGATTACGATGACCATCTGTATTATGTAACAATAACATGTAATGTGTTATAGAGTTGGGATCACATAGGAGAAAACTACAGCAGTAATGAAGGTGAAAGAAGGTCTTAGTGATGTAATTATAAAAAGCAGTGCAAGAGAGAAAGATACCATGTGACAGAGTTCACACTGCGGGATTTTTAGTAGGGGAAAGGTAACGTAAAAAGAGGGAAGGGGAGGAGGGTGACTGGCCTCTGTGGATAGGAGAAGCAGAAGAGAAGAGAGAGGCAGAGTCAGACAGAGAGAAAGAGAGAGGAGGCATAGAGAGAGAGAGAGAGGCAGAGAGAGCACTATGGGAGATGGGCAGCACGCTTTTAAAGGGCAACATAGTGAATATGCACTGATGTGCTCTTAGTGGCTACAGCTGAGAATGCATCCTGTCAGAACTCCAAGCCTGAATGAGAACAACTAGGCATGTTTTGAGTAAGTAGGAAATATCACTATGAGGCAACTGAAAAATCCTAAATTCTGATTAGATTGTTTCTTATGAACTATCAATTCATGAAGTCCTGGTGGCTGATCATGTAAATCAGATGATTACAGTATGTGGAATGAAAATGCCACTATCCTAAATAGGTTTACTTTTGCTGTGAGGAAATGCTATGCAGCATATGGTTGGGGTGGGAAAGGTTTTTCTCATTTATACATTCCACGTTCCATCCCATTGAGTGAAGCCAAGGCAGGAACCCAAGTAGGGGTGAATCTGGAGACAGGAGCTGATGTAGAGGCCATGGTGGAAGGCTGCTAACTCATTTGTTCCTAATGTCTTCCTCAAACTGCTTCTTTATAGAATGCAGGACCACCAGCCCTGAGTGAGATAACTCACAATGGGCTGTCCCCTTCATAAGAAAATGATCTAGAAACTTGCTTACTGCCCAGTTCTCTGAAAGCATTTTATCAGCTGATGTTGATTCCTTTCATGAGTATAATGTGAAGTTGGCATAAAACTGGCTATTAGTTCCTTGTCAACTTGGAATAAAAATTGAGTACCATAAAGTCATATCATTAGCTTTCTTGTACACCTCCAAGATCACACATTAATATAAACATTACAATGTAAAATATCTTAAAAATTTCCCACAATCTTCAAAAAAATATCAAACACATTAAAATTGCATGAGTCCCAGTGAGTGGAAATGTTTGAGAAGGATTAGGGGGTGTGGCCTTGTTGGAGGATGTATGGCAATGGGAATGGGCTTTAAGTTTTCAAAACCCACATAAGGTTCAGCCTCTCGCTCTCTCTCTCTATCTCTCTCTCTTTCTCTCTCTCCCTCTCTTCCTCATGCCTGAAAATCAGAATGTAAAGGTATCAGCTACTACTCCAGCACCATGAAAGCAAGCCTTCTACTGGTCTTCCTGCAGTGATCTTTGTGAACTAACACTTTAAAACTGTAAGCAAGCACTCAATGTATGCCTTCCTTTATAAAAAGAAAAAGAAAAATGAAAGAAAGAAAATGTGACACAGTTCTGATAGTCTTTGAGTGACTATCAAACATCCCTTTGGAACTTCACAAGCCAGAACTCCATCCTCTGCATTTTAATCAACCTATCTACCAAACTCCTATAGAACAGCTCACCAATCTTTGAACATTCATCCAAAGTTCTGAAATCTTTCCAGAATCCTCCCAAAACCAACATAGTTGGGTCTGTCACAGCAATACTCCACAATTTCTGTTTTAGTTAGAATTACTATTATTGTGATGAAACCATGACTAAAAGTAACTGGGGGAAGAAACGGTTTATTTTGTTTATACTTACATATCATTGTTTGTCCTCAAAGAAAGTCAGGACAGGAATTCAAACGCTGCAGGAGTGGGAGGCAGGTACTTATCTAGAGGCCATGGAGGTGTGCTACTTGCTGGCTTGATCCTCATGGCTAGCTCAACCTACTTTCTTATAAAACCCAGGACTACCGTTCATGGTGGTACCATCAACAATGGGTTGGGCCTTCCTACATCAATCACTAATTAAGAAAATGCTCTACAGTCTTGAATACAGCCTAATAGTATGGAGGCATTTTTCTTAGTTAAGGTTCCCTCCTCTCAGATGATCATAGCTTGTGTCAAGATGACGGAACACTAGCCTGTACAAGGAGTACATGCAAGTGTCCTTTGAACAGGAGGCTAGGTGGTCTGGATGTATTACATGGGGAAATCTGACTGATACTAGGTTCAATGGAAATCTGACTGATAATGGTCCCAGATTCCATTCTGGTTTACTTTCTTAGTGCCAAATGACACTATGCCAGTGATTAAAGTACTATTAAGGAACCTATTCAGAGAGATTAATTATAGTTAGCAAGCCATAGCAAAAATAATTACTGGTCTAGTAGTGGCTATAGACTATCCTTTCAGTGTGTCTGTAGACGCAGGCTGCTAGTTTTGAAAAGAGACATTTTATACTTTATGAGGCTTTCTGCATTTTTATTATTTTGTTCCTTGTTAAGAACATTTTAGAAGTTATTTTTAGTTTATAGAGTTATGCTTTCATTCCAAGACCTTGAAAATACACTGTTTCTGGGGTGATTTCATTAATTTTTACTTAGACACTTACCATGTTGATCCTATTGTTTTCTATTGGGATATAATATGATGATTTGTTTTTGTTTTTTTGGTTTTTTACTCTGTTTTTTATTTGCTGTTCATGAATGTTTCATTATGCATTGGCTACTCACCATAACCCAGTCATATTTTTCTCAAAGAGAAGATGTGATGAGCAAACTACAGTCATAAGTTCCATTTATTAGTTGTAGGCAGAGTTGCTTGTTCGTTTCTGATGCCCAGACCTGAAATAATCACTAAGAAACTGTATTAATTAAATCACTGCTTGGCCAATCACTTAAACATATTGCTAGCTAGCTCTTACATCTTAAAGTAACCTACTTCTATTAATCTGTGTATTGCCACAAGGTCATGACTTACCTGGCAAAGTTTCAACGTCAGTCTCCACAAGGCCTCTGACTCCACCTACTTTCTCTCAGCATTCAGTTTAGTTTTCTCACCTAGATCTATTCTGCCCTATTGTAGGCCAAAATAGTGTCTTTATTCATTAACCAATAAAAGCAACACATATACAGAGTTACTTCCAACATCAATTAGTACTTTTGATTATTGTTTTCTATATTTTATATTTTTTAAATTTCAGGAATACATTGAAGATAACTGGACATGTTCCTCCTATGGTACAGTCTATCCATGGCACCTCTGAAGGTTTAGGTTTACTTCACATTATCATTGGGCCATTCCTGCTATCATAGGCCTGGTTTCCAAGAAAATCCAAGAAAAAATGGTGGCAGAATCATAAAAAGATCTTTTCATTTTAATCTTCTTAGTGAGTGAGCTCCTAGTTAGCCTGGATAAGGAGACTGTGTCTTTAAAAAGAAAGTGAGGATTATGTCTTCATTCTGGGTTTTGGCTTTTCACATTAAATAATGCTATCATGCCCTCCTTTATATAATGCGATAATTGTGCATGTCTTTGTGTGCATGATGAGTATGTGCACATATGTATTAATTTATGCATGAGAATATGTAGCCATGTGGGTGGTTGTTACATCAACTTGATTGTTCATTTGGAGGCTATGATTTTGAGTGTGTTTCTTTTTATACTCTAATAATTTCCTTAGAGGTAAGTTTCATGAAATATTGGTAATATTTTTTATATAAACATGCAGTTTATCTGAATCATTTGTTAGTGAGGACAGTTTATCCAATATTTGGCATGTGTTGAAAAACTGGTGGTTCTGTTTCTTTCTGCATCTTTTATATTTTTTCTGGTTATCCAGTCTGTTTTTACACTAACGCCATGGATGTTTGTTTGCTTGCTTGTTACTATGGTGCATTTCACTTTTAGAATGTTTATATTGGTGCATCCATTGCTGCTCTTTTTGGTCAGGATTCCTTTGACTATTTAGGATTTATGCGGTTCTATATTTATTTTAGGTTTGCTTGTTTAGTTCCGGGGAATGTCAATTGTATTTCATGGGGAGTGCATTGAATTTTTAGATATTTATGGAAATATAGACATCTAAAAATATTAATTCTGCATGGAATGATCATGGGGTTCCATTGATTTTCTTTTAAACTTATTCTTTCTAGTTTTATCATATTTGTTTCTCAGATGTGCCTTATTACATGATATAATCTGCCTCCTAGATACTTTCCTCTTCAGAGGTGCTACCAATGGGTATGTTTTCACTATTGCTTTACAGGAAAGATCATCTTTACAATCTAGCAAAGCTTCCTGTTTTTCCAGATTTATTTTATAGCCTGCTAATTTTCTGACATATATCTCATCATTGTGCTTAGATTTATTCCTAGAATAATCTATGAAATTATATTTCATAGAAGACATAATTAATTTTTATTACTTGATTATTTATTTTAAAATATATTTTGTCAATTTCTAGAGAATTTCTTTCATTATGTTTTCATCATATTCATTTCCCCTTCCCCAGATCCTCCCAGATCCAACCTTAATCCCCTATCAATCAAACTATGTTTCTTCATTTATAAAAATGTTGAGTTCAATTAGTTCTTGCTGTATATTCTTGGATCTGAGGCCATCCACCTGTATCCATGTCATATGCTATGAAGTTCATATCTATAATTGTTTTATTGCTTCAGAAAATAATGTATCATTGTATTCATCTACTGTTTTGGGCTTTTGCAAACATTCCATTCCCCTCTTCCACAAGGATCCCTGAGTTTTAGGAGGAAGGTGTGAAGAACATATGTCTCACTTACTGCTAAGCACCATATTATCTTTTATCTTTCTCAGTTTGACCAGTTGAGTGTCTTAGTAGTAATCACCATCTACCACAAATAGATGCTTTTCTCATGAAGCTTGAAAAATGCACTGTTTGAATGGGCAATAAGTATAAGTAATTAGGAACCAGTTTGAAACTATGCCCATTTAGTAGGGTGATGGTTGTTGCAAGGAGAGCCAGGCCACTTGTTTGTCCCTGCTGCCTGGCTTGCTCAGCTCCAAAATAACCACACAAAACTGTATTAATTAAAACACTGCTTAATCCATTATCTCTAGCTTCTTATTGGCTAACTCTTTATTTTCACATTTAATTTTTTATTATTGCATTATAAATAGTACCATTCAAAATTTCCACCTCCTCCGCTCCTCCCATTTCCCTCCTGCTTCCCCACTCCCCCTCCCCTTTTCCCCTCCAGTCCTAAGAGAGGGCAGGTTACCCTGCCCTGTGGGAAGCCCAAGGCCCTCTCGCCTCCATCCAGGCCTAGGAAGGTGTGAAT
>PVIU01020714.1:0-23428 GCA_004026605.1 Ondatra zibethicus | reverse complement strand
TTTAGCCTCTGCTCCCAGTGGGTCTCTCAAGGCACATAGGGGCCCCTGTAAACCACTATCTGAAGCTGCAGCGGGAAAGGAAAGTGTATCTTAGACGAACTTTGGAGGACATGCAAACTGCCACTTGATCTCCCTCAGCCTTTGCCACAGCCTTTGTAAGACTGCAAGAGAAGGGATTCCCAAAGCTCCTTCTACAAACACTTATAGAAAGCTAGAGTCCTCTGCTGTGTGCTCAACCTTAACATGTCCCATTTGCCAAAAACATAATTCAGATAAAAATATAAACTGGAGCAGAGACGAGTGCCAGGAAGTTGGGTATTGTTGTAGTTAACTGATTCATGGCTGAATTTTAGAGCAAAGCTATATGAGGTCTCTGTTTGCATCTCTTTGAATGCGTATGTATATGTGTGTGTATGTCATCGATTTTTAAACTCTAGACAGCATTATCAAGTTAATTTCTAAAGTATCATGAAAGATTTAGCTGTTCTATTTAAACATGCTTAGACATAAATAAGTGTTTATAAAGATGGAAGATGATCACAGATCTCAGAAATACAGAAACTAATGAAATGATTTCCAGTTCCACATGTTTTAAGGAGAATCTTTGATGAGCCAGTTTGGTAGTATGGGTTTCATACAAGTGGATCTACCTTCTACTTTTCAGTATTAACCATAATGTAAGCATTATGTTTTTATCCTCATGGAGGTTACTGGGGAAGTAAAGGAATTTCTATCAGGTGTTTAAGTATCTAAAGTATGAATTTAATTTTGAGACAAGTTCACGGGTAAAGATATAGAAAAGATGAATTCTTCTATTTCTTTATGTGTGGCAATCGTACCAGTGAGATAAAACCCTCCGGTGTTCGGCCTGTTTTATTTTGAGCGTATTTGCCTGATCTGTACGTGTGGTAAAGACAATTAATAGATAGCACGAGCATACGACTAGTCAAGGTCAGCGACAAGTTTCCCAGAAGTTTACAAACTCTTTTTGGCAACTTGTAGCCTTAGAATTATGCTTCATTATGGTAAGTAACAGATGCCCACTAAACAACCCGATTATTTCTAAGTAAAACAATTTATGAAAGAGTATTTATTTGTTATTTATTTATTTTTGACTCAAAAGTTTTCCTACATGTCCTAGGCTGGCCTTGAACTTAATATGCAGATCAGATTGGCCTTGAATGTTTGGTAATTCTACCTCTGCTTTCCAAGTGCTGGGTCACAGGCTTGCGCCATCCTGCCAATTAAAGCCCTCAGAGCTAAGCATAAGAACAAGTTGAGGCATTTGTTTGTCTTGAGTCTTTTGAAACAGAGTCTCATGTAGCCAGCCCGGCCTTTAACTTACTGTGTACCCAAGAACTTGGAACTCCTGATCCTCCTGCCTCTGCCTCTTAAATGCTGTGATTATAAGCATGAACCACCATGCTTAGCTTTTCATTCTTATACAGAACTGAGAGAATACTTTCAGTTGGATCTGCTAGGAGACACCTTCTTTTGCCACATTGGAATGTTGTCCTGTGAGGAAGCGTGTACCTGTAAACATCTGTAACAAAAGACTCAAAACTTCCACTACCTAGCCTTTTGCTGTGAAAAATTATAATCGGCATATGTAAATAAAAGTCCCGGAAAAAAACAGAGGTGAAGAGAAATAGCTTCACAGGAAAATCATTCAAAGAAAGAAGGACTTAATTCTATTAAAGAGAAAAGAGCAATTCTGTCCTAAATCAAAATGACTGGTTGTCTCACAGTGAGAAAGAGGAAGTGTGGGACAAGGCCTGGATGCATAGCCAGTGTGGGATTTTGGAAGATATTATTCTCATAGGGCCAAAGGTCACTGGGATTGGATGGATTTATTTGTAAGGTTTTGTTTTGTTTTGTTTTGAAGGGAAAAAACTCCATCAAACGGTGCAGGTGGACACAGAAGCACACAGCTGAATTTGGTTTTCTCTCTTCAGTTGATGTTTCCTTGTGTCTTGGTTCTTTTTCCTGTTGCTGTGATTAAGATGCTCTGACAGAAGCAGCTTAAGGGAGAGAGGGGTTGTTCTGGTCCACAGTTCCAGGTGACAGTGGCCGCCAAGCCACAGTGGCAGGCTTGAGCCCTTGTGCTTTCTCCACTCTCAAACAATTCAGAATTCTCTGCCTAAGGTCTAGTGCCACCCACAGTAGGCAGGTTGTCCCACTCCAGTGTAATCAAGGTAATCCCCTACAGACATGCCCACAGGCCAAGCCAATCTGAAAATTTCCCGTTGAAAGTCTCTTGCCAGGTGTTTCTAAACTATGTTGAGTTGACAATGAACACTGACCAATGCGTTTTGTATTATTGTTGTTACTTTTTTTTTAACCTTCTTAGGGCTTATTTTTAAGTTTATGTGTATGTATGTGTATTTGTGCGTGTGTGCACATGAGTGCAGTGCCCACAGACTCCAGAAGAGGGAGATAGTTCTCCTGGAGCTGGAGTTATGAGCAGTCTAACATGGGTGCTGGGAACAGAATTCCAGTCCTGAGCAAGAGCAATGAGCTCTTAATCACTAAGCCATTTCTCCAGCCCTTATTGGTCTATCATTTTTTATTTATTTTATTTATTTTAAGATTTGTTTATTTTATTCATGGTGTATGAGTGTTTTGCTTGAACATTTGTCTGTGCACTAGGTGTGTGCCTGGTACCCATGAAGGTCAAGAGAGGTTGTCAGATCCCCTGGAGCTAGGGTTATGGACAGTTTAAAGTCACCATTTAGGTTTAAATAAATTTTATTTTTAAAATCATGTTTACTAATTCTCTCTCTCTCTCCGTGTATGTGTGTGTGTAGGCCAGAAGAGAGTGTCAAGTATCTTTTCTACCATTCTCTGATTATTCCTTTGAGGCAGGGTCTCTCCCTGAATATAGGGCTTGCATTTTCTCTGCTAAGTCAGAAACCAGCAAGCCCCAGCAGTCCTCCTGCCTCTGCCTGCCTGAGAGCTGGGATTACAGGAGTGGGTGCTGGTATCCCAGTTCTAGCTCTGATGATTACACAGCAAGTGTAATTACTGCTGAGCTATTTCTCCAGCCCCCAGAGAGATTCTTTGAAAGACTACATTTGTTTGCTATGTTGTAATAAATAAGAAAAGACGCATCTTCCCTAGGTTATATTTTATAACCATATATCTCAGAAATCATATGATTTTCATAGATAATTAATTTTTTATTGATCATTAAATATTTATTCAGTTTCATGTTACTAGTCATAATTTTAATTTTGTAGTAGTTAGGTTAAAATGTGTGCACAGCTTGGCATTGTGACACATGCCTAATTGTGGTCCTAGACATTAAGAGGTGGGAGTGAGGCTTGACCATTTTGAGGTCAGTGATCAATGCTGGGTGGATGTGGTGGTGCACACCTTTAATCCCAGCACTCGGGAGGCAGAGGAAGGCAGATCTCTGAATTGGAGGCCAGTCTGGTCTACAGAGTGGTTCCAGGACAACCAGGGCTACACAGAGAAACCCTGTCTTGAAAAACCTAAAAGCAAAAGCAAAAACCAAAACCAAACAAACAAACAAAAATGAAAAAAGAAAAATTTGAGATCAATTTTGAGGCAGGACCATGATTCAAAAAAGATTAGAAAAACATCATAAACAAAGGGTTGGGATATTGCTCAGTTGGTAGAATGTTTGCCAGCAGCCACAAAAACCTGGATTCCCGATCTTCTGGTTGTACAAATCAGGTGAAACACTCCTGAAACTTCAGCCCTCAGTAGAGGTGAGAGGGTCAGGTGTTCAAGGTCAACCTCAGGCTTCCCAATGAATTTGGGCTTCAAGAGACCTTGTCTCAAAAATAAACAAAACACAAACCAACAGCAACAAAATAAAATGCATGTCAGTGAAAATTACTAAAATTTCTTATTTAAAAAATATTTATTTATATATTATATAAATATAAATAATTTGCCTATGTGTATGTTCATGTGTATGCTTGGTGCCCCAAGAGGCCAGAAGAGTTCATTAACTCCTTGGTAACTGGAGGAGTTACAGATGGTTGTGAGCCACCATGTGGGTGCTTGGAATTGAACCTGGGTCCTTTGGAAGACCAGTGAGTGCTCTTAACCACTGAGCCATCTTCCCAGTCTCCTAAATTTTTCACTGAAGAATTTCTCATTAGATCTTTAAGCATGACCATACCAAAAGTTTTGCCTTCCACAAAGAGTTACTTTTTTTCTATGATTAGCTACTGCAATCAGCTCTGGGCAACACTCCACAAAAAACAACTGCTGGCCAACTGGCAAGGTGGTATATGCCTGGAATGTCAGTACAGAAGGCTGAGGCAGGTAAATGAGGAGTTTGGGCTAGCTTGGGCTACATACAGAGTTCCAGGCCAGCCTGCTCTACAGAGTGAGCTCCTGCTTTCCAAATCTGGGGGTGTTTCAGAGACCCAAGCAAAGGAACCTGCTGGGAGTGTGAGATCGGGCTGCTGTACCCTCAAGGCTTCCAGCTCCAGAGAGAAGCTGAGTCATGAAGCTGCTGATTTGAGGTCGAGTACAGCAAGCCAGGGGCACCAGACAACTGATAAAGAGTGGCCACTGCTTTTTGTTCGGTTATTTCCCAGGTCTTTGGTGTTTCGTTTCTTTTGGGGACGGATATGAGAAAATTTTTTTTCTCTTAAGCTATCTATAACTCATGGCAATGATTTTACTTTTGTAAACAGAAACGAAACCCAATTTTTTCCCTTTGCTTGATCCTTTCCAAATTCAGAAATTCTGATTGAATATTCTTATTTCCATGGTAATCTTATTATTTGCACAAGTTCAGGATGAACAAGTCCCCTTTGTGACAGAATGTAGCAGAAAAGGGGTAGGAACATCAGACATGGCCACATGGTTTTAGTAATTGTTACTGCAGAACTGGGTGAGGTGACCTTAAGTTAGGGTCACCTCCCTAGAGCACCTCCCAGACAAAGCCCCAAAAGGGATCAGAAAGGTTAAGGGAGTTTAAAAAGTGCATTGCAGGGGGAAGGGAAGTGTCTTCCCACTAGGAAAAGAACACAGAAGCAGCTAAGAGCAAAGGAGAGAAGGAGTCTTAAGCCAGGTTCTGGCTTCTTGCCATGGCTTCCTACTGTCAAAGGGCTTTGTGTGTAGTGTTTGTGTATGTTTTACACATGGAAGCCAAAAGACTCCTTGCAGGAATCAATTTGCTCTTTCTACCAAACTCAGGTCATCAGGCTTGGTGGCAAGCATCTTTGACCACTGAGCCATCTCTCTGGTCCCACATTATTTTTAAGACCGAACCTGGAACTCACAGTTCTGGCCGTGTGGGCTGGCCAGCCAGCTCCAGGGATCCTCCTCTGTCTGCCTCCCCAGCAGTGGGGTTACAGGCACAGGTAACCTTGCCCAGCTTATACATGGTTGCTGGGGATCCCAATTTAGGCTCTCGCATTTGCGTAGCAAGAATTTCACCCAATGAGCCTCTCAAGAGGCTTTTACAAAAGCATAATCCGAACCGTTATGAAAAGTACCAGCCGGGCAAACCAGAAGTCAATGTGGTCCTTTACTGTCCTTGCTTTATTAATGTAGTGATCAGGTCAAATCTAATTAGACCAGATTATTTTGTAAACAGAGTATCAGAGTAGAGTGATCACAGAGAAATTTCATGTGTCACCAGGAAATTGTCCCTGGGCTGCAGTGTCTGCCTGCTTTGAAGAAGGGGAGGGATGGACGGAGTAAGGGTCCTAGACTGAACCTTATTCAGGCTTTGCCAAGCTCTCTCCAGCGGGCCTTGACCTTGATCCCTGTCCTGCTCTCATAGTTTTAGGAATTGAGTCCTTTAGAGGCCATCTGACTCCCTAAATTCCTCATCCTGTACATTTGGCACTGGTGACTATGGCCCACCTTCCACAAGAATCTTACTGAGTCAGTTTAGCTAGGATGCCTTGATGTAATTTTCCACCCCGTGGCCTTTCTGTCCACATAGGCACTCTGCTCTTGGGTTATGAATCCTGCCCTTGTTGTGTTTGGATGAGAGCCCAGTTTTCTCCCCTCTTGTAATAATCTTGACACCTTTCGCAGAGGTTCCGAACAAAGTCTTTCTTACATTTAGTATGTGTCAATATTTTCTTTAGCAGTACTTTGGGTCCCTAACCTGCAACTCAGCACACCATGTACTATGCTAACCTCCATGACTACCCCCCGGAGGGAAGTGACAGGTCTCTGTGCCAGGAAGCTCAAGGTGCCTGGACCAGGGTGGAGAGGGCACTTCAGAAGCATCGTAGCATATGCCATTGAAGGACATCTGCATACCAGCATGGAAACCCCACAAAGGTCAATGGCAGTGCAGGCAAAATAAAGGAGCCTGAAGTATAAAAACAAAAGCAGAAGGAGACGTTTGTTCTGGAGCACATAAGGTAATCTTCTGAGAACTTTCCAGAAATATTGAAAGGGAGACTTAACGGGAACTCATTTTAAACAGAGGAGTCAGCAATATTTTAGTTTCAAAATGTAAGGTTTACTTCCTATACACTGCTCTCTATTGCTGAGTGTAGCAGGCGTCAATCACACATCCCAAAAAGGTGAACGTTCATTACCATCACTGTTCCAAAATGCAAAGAGAGAAGACATCTACTGCTGGTCACTACCCTGAAAACCAAGCAGAAATGCTCTCTGGGAATTAGCAATAGAAGTATCAGAACCTGGACAAACTGAATTTCATACTTCATGAAATCTAAAACTTCTAAGGAAGTGTTCTACCACTGAGCTGTAAACCCCTCCCCAAAACTTGAAAATTTTGTGCACCAAAGTCAAAAGGCAACCTATAGAATTGAGGGAAAATATTTGCAAGACTCAGGTCTGATAGGGGATGCTTATTTAAACTGCATTAAATACATAAGGGAGGGGGAGTTAGCGTTTAATGGTACAGAGCTTGGTTCCGTTGATGAGATGCTCCAGAGTGTTCCAGAGATGAATAATGGTGATGGCTGCGTCAGTGTGAATGTCCTTAATGCCATCAAAAATTGGTTATAATGGCAAATTTTATGCTACATATGTTTTACTACAATAAAAATGCCAGAAAAATCTAACTACTCCAAATCCTGAATTTATTAACCCAATAAATTAGGAGATGGTTATTGAACTATAAATGGATTTGTCAATTTTAAAATGATTTCCTTTAAATTGAATTCTTTCCTAGAGCTTTATTGTCTCTTCACAAACCATTAAACACTTGTTAAAGTATTCAGGGAGGGCAGAGATGGAGGAGGAAGTGGGGAAAAGCAAACATCCAGGGACCTTCCCCAAATGATGTCTGTGAACAGGTTTCTTGAGCATTTTGTTTATAGAGATTGTGCAAATGTTTCATTTGAGAAAAACAGTCCCTAGACGTTGTAGAGTAAGTCAGGCCTAGCAGTAAATGCCCGTCTGCACTGAGCATTTTAGACACCGTGATTCCGTACCCCTAAGTCACATCAAGTGTGTATCTTCTTCAACAATGACTTTATGGCTATATAATCAGTTCAGGAAATTTAACTCGGATGCAATTCTGTGCAATGTGTATACAAATTCCCCATATCTCCTTTAATGTAATTTATAGAAAAAACAGTTCTCTTTCATATCTAGATTTTGACCCAGGACTATGCATTGCATTTGGTTTCCATGTTTTTAAATCTCTTGTCTTACAGAACTTCAACCTTTCATGACAGATTGAACAATTTTTTTAATTAAACTTTATTATTTATTTTGACATACCAATCCCAGTTCTCCCTCCCTCCTCTCCTCCTGTTCCCCGCACCTTCCCACCACCCTGCCCACCTCTGCAGAGAGGTTAAAGCAACAAAGTCTGTCCCATGACCTCATTGAGGCAGGATCAAGGCCCTCCCCACCCCTCACCCCACCTAGGCTGAGCAAGATATCTCTCCATAGGGAATAGACTCCACAACGTCAGTTCATGCATTATGGATTAGTGTTAGATCCTGGTCCCACTGCCAGTGGCCCTACATACTACCGAAGCCACACCATTGTCACCTGCATTCAGGGGGCCTCGTTCAATCCTGTGCAGGTTCCCCAGTTGTCAGTCTGGAGTCGGTGAGCTTCCACTATCTTGGGGGTTGAACAGTTTCGAATTGTGCAGGTCAGTTACAGACTGGCTCTTTTTGGGGTGTGTAGGGCTGAAGTTTGAAGCACAGGCCTTGTGCGGGCCAGACAGGCACTCTAGCACTGAATTACATCAGTGATCGGAGTCTTATTGTTTATTATTATTATTATTTTAATTGCGTGTGTTGGGGGAATATGTGCCCGCAGAAGTCAGAGTGTGAGGTCCCCTGAAGCTGGGGTTGCAGGCAGTTGTAAGCCTCCTGACGTAGGTAGGGCTGGGTCCTTAGGAAAAACAGTAAGTGCTCTTAACTATTGCGCCATCTCTCCAGGCCCCCTCATTGCTTCTTATGACTAGGGTCTATCTGTGTATTGGATGAGCAGATCACACAGGTCCCTCTCAGAGCTTAATATCAGGGCACTCAGCATTGGTTTGTCCTTTCTATTTCAGCTGGGCTAGAGTCTGGCAGTCCCCACCCCTTCCCCTGCCCATCATGTTATCACTTTTTTCTTTGTTATTGTAATTTTCAAAGGAATACTTGCAAGACTAGGTCATATACTACACAACTTAATCCCAAGGGTTTTAGCTTTTATTGAAAATTCTGCTGGAATTATTTTTATAATAGTTTTGAAATGATACATTTCCAATCCTATCCTCTCTTTGATTGTTTTAAAGATTTACTTTAATCTTAATTGGGTGCGTGTGCGCATGTGTGTGCATGTGCGTGTGCATGAGCATGTGTCTGTGTGGTTGGGTTGCACATGAAGGCAAGTGTCAGAGGAGGCTAGAGGCACTGGATCTCTGGAGCTGGAGCGGTAGGTGACTGTCAGCTGTTGCAGGCTGGTGATCTTCCGGAACCCTGCTTGAGTCCTTTGCAAGAGTGCCTGAGCTATTAACCACTGAGCCACCTCTCCAGTCCCTTTATTAATTTTTGGGATCTTAATTCTTATTGTATATGTGAGTCTGGGTGAGTGCATGTGAGTGTGAGAGTGTGTGTATGTGTGCACACTGAGTTCAGAGAATCACTGTGTGAAGTCAGTTCTCTCTACCTTTCAGTGGGCTCTGCTTATTAAACTCAAGTTGCTAGGCTTCCGTGACAAGTGTCTTAATCCCTGAGCCCTCTCATCTTCCCTTAAATGTTATTTTACATAACAGCAAATAAGTACATTCTTTATATAACAGGTATGCCAGAAATAAACATGTCCTACTGTTGTTAATATACAAAAATATGCTAATTTTTTGAACTCCATAACCAACTGAACAAATATTTCCATTTTCTTTCCAGAAAGTTAAAACTTCTTTTGGATACAGTCATGTGGATTATAGTACTTAACAGAAGGAAGCCATGTCTCCAAGATACATACCTAGAGGGCGAAGAGAACATTTTTCTTTCTTTTTCTTCTGAAGGGAACACTTTAAAGGAGTGTGACTATGGATGTCCAAGCTGAAAAGAGGCCCCACTTGCTAACAATGAAAGATTACTGAGAAAAGAACTGGATCGGTGTTCAGTACTTAACTCTTGAAAGTTTATTCTAAAAGCTAGCTTAAGGGGCAGGAGAGGTGGTCCAGGGGTTGAGAGTGTTTACTGGTTTTGAAGAGGACCTTGTTTATTTCCCAACCCTTACATGGTGGCTCACAACCACCTGTAGCTTCAGTTCTAGGGGGTCGGATGCCTCTCCTGACCTCTGCAAGCTCCTGCACACACACAGTGCACATACATACACTCAGGCACATGCACACAAGGAAACACACACACACACACACACACACACACACACACACACACACACATTCAAAAGACCGTAGGACTGTCAGCCCTGTTCATCTCTTACACTCTCATTCCTAGGGCTGTGCTCATGTCACTTCTGCTGAAGGAAGCACAGGCATTTGTCACACGCAGCTGCCACTTGCTGGTTGTCACCCTATTCTGTTGTCTCCCCATCCACATGTACCTTCAGCCTCCAACCAACGGCCCTCAGACGAAATTCATGTCAGTCATCCTTCTACTGTGTCATCCTGCCTGTGCTCCATCCGTGCCAGGTTTGGGGGAGGACTTGGACAGCTGTGATCTCTGCCTGTCTCCCGGAGCAGCCAAGTCACCAGGGTAGTTAGTGTTGGCAGGTTCTCCTTCCAAACAGATATGTGGCCACAACAGTCTCCACTTTTCTAGTTCCGCCATCCTAATTAGTGCAGTCAATTTTGACTAGAAAATTCTATCTTCTGAGGTCTTGAATGTGGCCACTGGGTTGTACTGGCCTCTATCTACACCACAGGAAAGCATCATTAGCAAATACTTTCTATAAAAGTTCTTTTACCACATAACTTCCAAAATGTTTTGGAATATATTTCAATATGATTAAAAAACAAAAAAGGTTTTGGAAGACCATGTCAACCATGGGACTTTAATATAATTTTTTAAAAAGTTTAAAATGGAGGTGATGAGATTGATCTCTGGCCTCTACTTGTGAGAATGTGCACATGCATCTACACACACACACACACACACACACACTCGTACATGCACCCATCCACACATATGAATGCATAAACAGACATGAACAACAAATAAATACAATTAAAATGGGGTAAATGATTATGTTTTCCAGTTGCTTTGTAATCAGGTTCATTTTATTTTCTCTTCAAATATTTGAGAGCGCTGAATATTTTTTTGTTTCCTATCCTTGAGGACTGCCTAGACACTGGCCCAGAGAACTGAGAGGTCATTACTCACATAAAGGCAGGCTATAGTAATTGCATATAATAAACTTGAAACATCTGCAGAAGCTGACCCTGCAAGAAAAAACTTATTAAGGAAAATACCTTACCTCAGTGGTTCTAAACCCTGATACTGCACAATAAACACCTGGGGCCTTTTCAGCTCTTAGTTCCTGGCACCACCTTAACTCCTCTAGCTGGCAGGGAGTTTTCCCTTGCATGGCCAGGATACTAAACCCTCCAGAGATTCTAGCGTGCAACGGAGTAAACGAGTGGAGAGTTTTCTCTCCCTCTTCCTCCTTCTTAAAGCAGGTTCTCATGTATGCTAGGCTTGTCTAAAACTTTCTAAATAGTCTTCCAAGTGCTGGGAGTGCAGGTGTGCACCATCACGTCCGGTTTGTTCGGTGCTAGGGATCAAACCCCAGCTTTTTGCTTTTTGCATGCTAGGCAGGCACTCTACCCGCTAGCCACACTGCCAGTCCTCAAGCGCACTTCTCTTTTTGACATAAACCCACATCACTTTCTTACCCCAAATCCTTGGGATTTGGCTCAGGGCTTCTTTTTCGCAGCTGTTCCCACCTGCCCCACCTCTCCCACGCTCAGAGTTCTTCCTGTAGGGTTCACATAAAATAAATGTTTCCATTTCTCCCACTTCCTCTGCTGCGAAGAGCCCCTTCCATGTTAAGAATTACAGTGCAATGAATGAAACAACAAAGTGCACACTGCAAAGCTATAAATATTATGAAGATCTTGGTTAATTTTTCAAATGCCTGTTTATCAAAATATAAACAAAATCGGACTTGCTAGTTTTAAGTCTTCCTCTAGTCTTTGACGGTATTAGGAAACACTTCTCTGCCCTTCTGCTACTATTGTTTGCCAGACCTTAAGTTTGCCAAGAGCCTTCATCTTCCAATTAGAGTCCCCAAACTCCCCATCTGGTTTTCTTCTTCGAGGTCCTGAGGATTTCACTAAGGCGAATGTATCAATGCATATATTGATATGCATATGTATGCATGTACACACACATATGCTGGTTATACATAGCAAGGCATTCAGCTGCTTTAAGACTCCAGAGGAAGTGGTTTATGTAATCTCAAACTTCTCAGTTTTTGCACAGGAAAAATCAGCCCATAGGTCCCTGCTGCTGTGTGCTGAAAATCACAACATGTAAAATGATGGACTAAATACAGAGTTAAAATATAAGCCAATGGGATATGCTTTTTAAAAACTTATTAAACTTGTTCAGAAATATGATCAGCAGGGGTTGAATTGGAGGAAATGGAAGAGAGGGAAGACAGAGAAATAAATGACGGCAGTGATAACTTCATCAGTAGTCACAGTGTTTTCTACAAATGCTTCTAACGCACAACATGGCTATTTTAATACCATACAATAAAACTTAAGTAATCCAGTGTTATTGTTTTTCTCAATATGAAGCATAATCTCAAACATCCAATTTTAGCAACGTATACTCATTTAAGTGAAAATGTTGGGAAACTGTAATTCTTTAAAGCCCAAAGTAAAAATGTGTAGGATTTTAAAACAGTTTTAAAAAGGATTCACTTTGATTTATTTATCTGTGTCGCATGAGTCTCCGTGCCCATGGAAGCTAGAAGATTCATTGGCTCCCCTGGAGCTGGAGTTACAGATGGCTGTGAGCTACCCATTATGGGTCCTGCTCCTCTAGATGAGAAGCCAGTGCTTTAATTGCTGAGACAAGTCTCCTCCCAATTTTTTAAAAATTAATTAATAATTTGTGTGTGTGTTTGTATGTGCATGTGTGAATGTATACATGCCCATATTATGGTCCACATGTGGAGGTCATAGGACAGCTTTGGGGAGCCTAGTCTCTTCTCTACCATGTGGGTCCCAGGCATTCAACTTAGGTCACCGGACTTGATGGATAACACCTTCATCCAGGCAGCCATTTCACTACCCTAGCATTTTAATGCAGGGTTCGATTTGGTCAAACAGATTTTATCTTCCATTAGACCAAAGTACTGCTGCTCTATCCACAGGCGCTCCTGGGCAGGGCGTGTTTAGCATGGTCACTATCCAGGAAAGATTGTCTCTTACCACTGTGTGCACCTTGATGGGTGCAGGTGATCAGCTGATAACATACATGAGGTAACAGGCAGGAACTATGACCCGTTTCGGCACTTAGTCATTTTTCATCTAATGTGCAAGAAACAGTTTTCTTGCTCAGGATCTCTGCACCCCAAAGAGCAAAATGAATAGTAAGCGTACACCTAAGCTAGCCACATTTCCCACTTCTTTTAAAATGTGACTTACATGGCTCAACACTCACTTTCGTGCCATTATGTGATGCCAGCTAACCAATGGGAAATGCATTGTGCCTTTTCTAGAAGAGTAGGCAGTCGGCTGGTTTAAATCTGGGGTCCAGGATTGGTTCCTTGTATTTTTAAGTCTCTTCTATTCTGTGATAGCCTCTACCTCACTTGACCTTTCTGGTTTTGCACACCAACTTGGTGTGGAAATGGACTTGTTTCTCTAGAAGTGGACCCGTTCTGCATTTGGTATCTTATTTCCTTGTGGCTGACATGTTCCCATGCAATTAAAAGCTCAACATTCAGAAGCTGAACTTGAATCTGAAATGATCTCTGACATTCTGAAGAAGGTTTGCCTCAGAATTAATCAATAAGAAGGTGTATCAGTTTGAAGAGAGTGTGAGCAGAATAAAGCACTTTATAGAACTGAAAGTTAGGAGTTGGGTAGTAGCTCAATTGATAATGCATTTGCTTCATAAGCGCCAGGACCTGAGTTCAGATTCCCCAGCACCCACATTAAAAAAAAAGGCTGCAAAAGGGGCAGTGGCCAAGGGGCAGTGGCCAAGACAAGCATATTCCTAGAGCTCATTGGCCAGACAGTCTAGCCAATCAATGAACACTGAGTTCCACAAAAAGACCCTGCCACCTGACCCTGACCTCTGACCTCCACACACACATATGTGCACATGCATATGCACACATGTATATGCAGCCTGAACCCATATGGACATGCAAACATACATGCCACATCCATACAAAAAAGAGAAAATAAAGATAGGAGTTAAAAACACTCAAAAAGAATATAGAAGAAAACCCCCAAAGCCAAGAAATAGTCACTGGCAGGAAGCAGAGGATCCCTGTCAGTGATTGTCATTGTGCCTCTTCTCTGACATTCACCCCATCTCTGAGGTGGCACAGAAACTTCCTTTCCACACTGGACTTAAGGTTCCTGACCTTTTTCTCAATGTGTTCATCTTTCTTTAAAGGTCTCAGCTGCATGCACAATGTCAATTTTCATTTGAGAAAAGTGTACCTGATGAGTGTTTTGCTTCCCTCTAGCAGGACCATACAGAGCTCAGACAGGTAGGTGCCTTGTAATCATCTCTCAGTTTCTGGGCGATGCGACGGTACCCTGATCTAGGACAGTCCTGGCTTTCTATCCATTGCTGGCTGCTTTGAACATACAGCATGCAGAGGCTTTTGATAATAGATGGGCTTCCGCAGAGATGAGGCTGATACCACATGAACAGGGTTCAGTTGTAATAAATAGCATCAAATGCAGTGGTCTTGTGCACCAGAGGAGGCGGGAGCTTGTTTGAGCCATCGGGTCAAAAGAGCTTCGAAGCTCTCCCAGTCAATGTGACAGCACCCAACTCAAGCTTTCAGATATCCGACTCAGGCGAGAGGAAAGAATTAATTATTTTCCAGTTTTATTATTTTATTTTAAAAGGGAGATTCTTGTACCAAAGTCCATGATTATCTAGCTTCAACAATTATTAACTTTTTTTTTTTTGCTAGTTTTGGGGAAGAAAGGATGTTAATACTAAAGACCTACTACAGCCGTCAGACCATCACAATGAAAATAGGGCAACCTGACTTGCAAAACTGTGTAAGAGAGTTAATGGGATGGCAGTCAATTACTCGGCAGTTGATTTCAGTTGGCTTTGCACCCAGTGCTGGTCCACACTCTGAAGTGCTAGGAATGGTAGGGACAATTTTCAGTAGTAGCAATGGCTCAGTGTCGCCCCGGCTGTGAGTTTTCTGACACCCCTTCTGGGAAGAGTGGCACAGTCTTCCATCATCCAAGACAGCTGCAGGCAGGACTCTAAATTCAAAAGATGCTGAGCATGGGAAGAATCAGAAAGGAAGTCTTTTCCCAGAGACATTCTGGGATGGAAAGGGTCCAGAACTCGGCCTTGGAGGTTTTAGTCTCTTGTAGTTGATTATGTATCTGGTAAGCATTAATAGAGGAAGAAGCCACTGTCAAAGTCAAGTTCTACATAGAATACAAGCTAAAAACAAAACTAAGAGATGTGGAAAGAAAATAGGCAGAGTCTCAAAGCATATTTAAGGCTTGACATGGATGTGTGGCTAAACCTGAAACTGAACCCAGAATCTGTAGGATGGGCCACCATGGGAGATAGAGGAGCAAATTCAACGTCAAAAGGAGAGCAAGGGATGTAGCCCAGTGAGTAGAATGGTCCCCTGGTCTGCACAAAGCCTTGGTTTGATCTCCAGCACCCCAGAACACTGGGCATCAAAGCATATTCCTGTAACTCCAGTGCTCAGGAGGTAGAGGTAGGAGGCTCAGAAGTTCGAGGTCATCCTCAGCTACATAGTAAGAGGGAGGCCAGCCTGTGCTACATGAGACCCATCTCTAAACAAGCAAACAACAAACAGAAACAACCCACCAGGCCCAGGAGGGGACCTTCTCAGTAAAAGTGAGCCAGTTTAAGCCAGTTTCTACAACAAATTGATATATATATGATGGGCTCTCAGGAACTAGAAAAGAACCACAACAAACAAATGTACAGAAAACTAATTGTGAGAGACATCCAGAAAAGCAAGAACTGCTTTGTGTCCCAGTGAGAAGGAACTGGGATACTTTGATTAGGCATGCTGTTAATCCGGTGATTGCATCTTCCCAGAAAAGGGCTTGTTAGAAATGTTGATTGACAGAGTATCAGAAAAATGACAACATGACATCTGAGATGTGCCAGCAAAGATGAAGAGAAGGAGAAATGAAAGGGGAAGAGGAGGAAAGTGGCTTAGGTAATGTTGATCTGAGAGGAAGCCTGTATCCATCCATCTTCACCTGTTAGATAGAAGACTACGCTTGATACAAGCAGCCATGGCACCAACCACAAGGGCTGGAGCAATCTCAAAAATGAATAGATACTTTCTAGGTCAAAATGTTCCAAGTGAACATGTTGGGGTAGGGAAACATATTTTAAGCCTCCAGCCCAAAGGGGCCAATGAAGATGCTTTGAATAAGAGTAGGTGGGGTGGGTCCTATGGATCCCTCGCATCTCCCTGAGAATAATCTTCCTTTGCCCTGGTAAGTCTAACTCGCTGATTCTTCCTTGGAGTCTTGTTGAATTCTTCTTGACGAGGACCCACGAGCAGAAAGACACCTATAATCACTCCTGGGTGCCTACCACTCAGCTCGTAAATCAAAATGGTACCCAGTAGCCCCCTTCCTCACTAACCTATTACTCCTCATCTTCACTGAAAGCCATATTCTGTGCACTAGTGCCGTGTTTAAATGTTATGTAGAGAGGCTCATGGAGTATGATGCTCTGACATTGGCACTGTTTGCAGCATTCAGTTGCAGCCTGGTAGCTGTGTGATTTCTGTTGCTGAAACATGTTTGTTGTGTGCTCTCTGGTTCCCACTGCCGTTGTTTTCCATGTGGAATTTCATGAACAGCGATTACCAAGTTTCTGCGGTGTTCTTTGGCGCACCTATGGGTGTATATCTGTTAAGTATCTATGGAAGGCATTTGTTCCAATAGGATCCAAGAGTTACAGTGCAGAGACTATTTTATCCATCTTGGTAATGGCAGGTCTTTCCAATATCGGGTACTAAACAGATACACAATGAATCTTTGCTAAATGAAAGAACAAACAGGCAACCAGCGTGGGTTTTCCTCCAGGTCTTAATGCCCTGTCATTCACATTACTGCATTTTTCAGCATGCGGAAGTCTTTCTGTTTACACAAATTTGCCAGTTTCCTTTGAGGTAGTTTTATCACAGGGCATTTCTGTATCGGGTGATGGATGCCCTGCAGGTACCTCAAACAACATCATGCATAGCAAACCTGCCCTCTGCCAAGGCCGTATATGGCTGCTATTTTGCTCACTGAACTGCCTGACGCTTTGGTTCAGAGACTCATCCCTAAGTTATCTGTGGCGTCTTCCCTCATCCTGTACCATTCTAGACCTTGAATTGTCTACAGTTATAACACCAGCACTCCCAAGTTGGTTATATAAACTTAAAAGAATGAACTTTAGACTAAAATTTCTGACTTTTATCTCCTTGTGGTGTAGGCGTAGGACAAAAGGGAGAATTTTACGAAGGCTATATATACACGACACAGGAAATGCTACACACGAGCATCAGGTGCTGATACGAAGTCAGAAGTGGCTAGCAGTGCTAGGATCCTGACTCGTTCTGCTTGCTCTCCTTGAGAAGACGTGCTTTTTTCATGGTGGGCGGCATTCATTAATGAGAATGAAACAGAATGAAAAACATTGCAAGCTCTTCTCCGCATTTTAGGCTCCGGCCGAGTAGCTAGCCAGATAGGTTTTCAGGCTGCCGCACGTTTCAAGATGTTGCGGCGCCGTCCATTAGCGATCTTCCTGAGCAGAAACCTTTGCTCTAATTTAAAAATTAGAAGTGCTATACAGCTTACCTCACATTTTTGCTGAAGATTAAAGATCTCCATGAAGGCACGGGCTCAAAGACGTCAACCCCAAGTCTTTCAAAGGGTAAGCGTTTGAGACTACCGTGCCTCGTGGTGTGTCCAATTAACTTAGAAACACCCTTGACGTCTATCATTGGTGAAGAAAGGCTTTGGGTGACAGCTTCGTGGTGCAGTTACTAGGGGTTGCCTAATTTTCTTTTTCCTTGTTTTCAAGCCTGTGAGGGAAATGGCCTTGGCCTTCAGCTCAGGGCATCAGACCTTCATAGGTGCACACAGCTACTTTCTGAATCATCGCACTTGAAGTCCCCTCTGTCGCCCTCTTTCCTAATGTCCTTTTGATAGCTCATTTAATAATTTCTGTTCCTTAAGCCTGGGGTGTGGAGCAGCTCAGAGATGGCGCGCTTACCCACGATGAGCAAGGCCCCTCAGTTGGTCCCCAGCACACACACAGAAGGAAAAATAAACAGCCACATAAAAGACATTTTGGATCCGAACGGCCTCCTCCAGTTGCCTTGTGGAAGACTGATGTGCCGCCTACCTACACTACTAACAAGGCTCCTTACCACTTATCTTTCAGATGACTGAATACAATCAAAAGAAGAAAAAGTAAAATAAACTTTAAAGGGGAGAAATCCAAACCGTTTAAACCAGTGCCATAAAGCTATTTTAGAAAGCCAGCTTTCTATATTTTAATGCTTTCCATGTCTGAGGCATCTCTCCAGACTTTGGTGCTATAATTGTAACACCATCTTGACACTTCTACTTTTAAGCCACAAAGTTTTTTTTTTTGCCTTTTTCCTTTTCAAAGAAAAAAAAAATGGAGTCAAATGACCGTTGTGCACACGCTGACTCAGGTAGCAGTGGCTGGAGAGACCGCTCTGTGCTGAATAAGCAGACCTGTGGCTTGGGCTTCTAGGTGGTGGGCAGCACAGGGTAAGGACCAGGCAACTGAAGAAAGGGGAAGGAACTTGCTCTGACCATGTCCGAAGGACACCACCTGGAGGGAGAAAGCAGCAGACGCTCCTCTGTAGGGCAACAGGAGGGCGTCCTTGCAGGAGAACTGCCGGTTTTCAAGTGATTTGTTAGAAAAGGAAGCTGGAGGATGCCTTCGCAGATGTTACACCCCTCCAGGCACAAGCAGATGCTCTTCGCAGAACACAACCCCCTGGGATCACAGGCTGTACCACGACTTTGTGGCAGCCTCGCCATTTATGGTTCTTGACTGTCCAGCTTGGAAGGAGTGCTTGTTTGGATGAGTCACCCCAAATGACCTTTGCAGTGGCCTCCTAGGAGCAGGAGTTCTGGTGAAGAGCAGTTTGGCTCAAGTATTCCAGGCTGGCCTCAAACTTGCTATGTAGCTATAGACTTAGGTTGGAGGATGAGTGAGGAAAGGTGGAGAGGAATATCTCAAGTGCACCTCAGGGAAAACGGAGCCTTGGTAAGCAGAACACAGGGAACTCTTTATAGGAAAATAAAGGAGAACCATCCTTCCTATGACTTATCCCACACCGGGGACTGTTGGATTCTCTATATCTAACAAATATTACCTCTGAGTCATCAGCAAACAGTAAGCAGTAGCTGGAAGTTGCCAAGCTGGTCCATTGTAGAGCTGCCTCCCAAATACCCCTGCTCTCAGTGTGGGTGTCTCCTTTTTCCTTAGAGCTACCTAGAACACAGGTGCAATCTGGAACTTCGATGTTGGTTTGGGGATAAAAGTTAAACAAAGAGATGGATTCTGCCTCAGTTACTGACATGTAACACTTACCTGGAGATGTCTTCTTTTATAATAAAAGAAGACATGATCTTATTAGACCACTGTTTGGGGTCATACTTGCAAACAAACCTCCTGTCTGGTGTATATGGGACCTACACCTCTGAGTAGACATAAATAACATTTTCACTTTATGCACCTCATAGCTCCTTTGTTCCATATTTTTATGAACCATTGAGACTGTTTAAGGATGAACTTGCTCTTTCCCCTTTTCAGAAAGCCTACTTGTTAGAGGAGCCTGTTTTGGCAGCTCCCTGGATTTTCTGATGCACCTATTCCAGAACACTAAGGACTGCTTCATGCTGAGGTACAAGCCAGGGACCCCAGTCACCCATGTGTGCCCTGAAGAAAGTC
The DNA here is from genome assembly GCA_004026605.1 of Ondatra zibethicus. NCBI lineage: Eukaryota > Metazoa > Chordata > Mammalia > Rodentia > Cricetidae > Ondatra > Ondatra zibethicus. The sequence goes on along the minus strand of PVIU01020714.1, from coordinate 3,827 downwards.
TCTTATCCTAGAAGACTTGCCCCTCTTGTTTGGCAAAAGCAGGGTGGCCACCACTGATGTGGGACTCCCGTCTGTATGCTGTGATTACCATTAATGAATAAAGAAACTGCTTTGGACCTATAGCAGGGTAGAACTTAGCTGGGCGGGGGAGGGGGATGGACACGGGATGGGGACTAAACTGATTGCTGGGAGAAAGAAAGGCGGAGTCAGAGAGAAGCCGTGTCTATTGAGGTCTTGGCCACTGTTTTCACAGGAGAAGTCATCCCTGCACTGCTACATCCACCACTATCCAAGAGTTCCTGGTGTGTAAGTCATTTGCTGAGGAATGGAGTGACTGGCCATTTTGATAGTCTATGACTGTTTTTAGTGGCACAGACGCAGGACACTATTATTACCAGGCACTTAGAACTTTGGTAAGTCTTAAGGCCCCATTGTCAAGAAGTTGGCTTCCTTTAAGCTCCCCACAATCACAGTTACTACTGAAATATCTTAACTGTATAAGGAAAGAGAAGACAAGAGGAAACCCCTAGAAAGGCAGAAGTATCAGTACAGAAATAAAGCAACAGACAGTGTTTTTTTTTGTTTTTTGTTTTTTGTTTTTTTTTTTTTTGTCTCATTGCTTACCTGCCTTGAAAAGAGCAGATGCATTATTTTGACTATTCAGAAACACCTATTTGGGTTTTTTTTTATTTGCCTATTTGGGGGCTGGAAAGGTGGCCCAAAGGTTTCAAGGACACACTGCTCTTGCAGAAGACTTGTGTTCAGGTTTCAGCTTATCAGGTGGCTGTCAACTGCCTGTAACTCCAGCTCCAGGGAATCTGATGCCCTGTGAACACGTACACGCATACACACCCACTGACACATGGGCACATACACAGAGTTTAAAAATTAAAACAATAAAAATGTTATTGTCTTTTTTGGTTTTGTTGTTGGAGTTGTTTTGAGACAGGGTCTCATGTATCTCAGGTTGGCCTGGAACTTGCCAAATAAGTGAAGGGGACCCTGAGCTTCTGATGCTCTTACCTTAGGTCCCCAGTGCTTAGACGTCAGGTTTTTGCCAAAGCCAGGAGTTTGTAGTGCCAGGATCAAACCCAGGACTCCATCCATGTTTGCAAAGATGCATTCTATCAATGAGATATGCCTTTTATTTTACAAACCCTTTGAAGCAGTCTTACTCTGTAGCCCAGCTGGCTCTGTCTGGAGATCCTCCTGCCTCAGCCTCTAGGATTTTGGCATTGGGAGTCCACTAGACTGGCTAACAAGCACCATTTGAAATCATTCCCAGAAGGCTATTGTTTAGGGATTCTGCCACAGAAAAATAAATCTATGTAGTAAGAGGAGAGCGGGCTGCATTCCCGGCGCCTGGCTAGCTTAACCCCCAAAATAATTACACAAAAATTGTATTAATTAAAATTACTGCCTTATCCATTATATCTAGCCTCTTCTTGGACAACTCTCACATCTTAAACTAACCCATTTTTATTAATCTGTGCTTACCACGAGATCGTGGCTTACCGGGAAAGATTCAGCATGTCTGACTCTGGTGATTTCATGGCGGCGCCTCTCTGTCTTCTTCCCAGAATTCTGTTCTCTTTTCCCCACCTATCTAAGTCCTCTCCTATCAAAAGGCCAAGGCAGTCTCTTTATTTAACCAATGAAAGCAACACAAATGCAGAAGGACCTCCTACAAATCTACAAAAGAAAAATAGACAAGAATAGTGATAAGACCCGGTGGTGGCAGCGGCGATGGCACGCCTTTAATCCCAGAATTTGGGAGGCAAGGGCAGGTGGATCTCTGTGGATTTGAGGCAGTTTGTCTACAGAGTGAGTTCCAGGCAGCCAGAGCTACACAGAGAAACCCTGTCGAGAGAGAGAGAGAGAGAGAGAGAGAGAGAGAGAGAGAGAGAGAGAGAGAGAATTGCCCTAAGAGCTTTTACTCTTTCTGCTCCCAGGGATCACTTGTTCTATGTGGTGAATCCTCCAGGGACACTCCTAGTTCCAAGAAAGAACATGTTGGGTTTTTTTTTTTGTTTGTTTTTTTAAACTTGCAAAAGTCCTACATAAGAACAAGCCAGCCAAATCCTGATGCAGGCTGGCAAGCCATCTCCAGATCCCGCCCCTTACTGAGGAACTTGTGGCAGCAGATAGTTGTCAAGGGAGAGATTACCATTCTTCTTTTTGAGGATGTAGCAGCTGGTAAATTTCCTACCTCATGGCACTTACTGGAACTAATGGGGGAAGGGGAGGGGAAGGGGAAATGAAGGAGGTCATGTTAGGGTATAGGGCGGTTGAGGAGGGGAATGAGGATGCACAGGGCTGTATTTCATTGTACACATGTACAAAGTTCTCAAGCATAAAAATTTAAATGCTGTAGGCAAAAAAAAAGTTTTCTGAAGGCATGTATGCGTATGTGTGTGTGGTCTGTCTGTCTGTCTGTCTGGAGTGGGTATGTGCATGGGAGTGCAGGTGCCCACATGAGTCAGAAGAGGCGTGTGATCTCCCAGAGCCGGAGTAACAGACAGTTGTAAGCAGCCTGGTGTTAGTGCTGCAAACAGAACTTGGAACCTCTGCAAATGCACTTCATTTCTCTCCAGCCCCTAGAAGGTCTGGTTTTATAGACATCCCATAACCTCCCCCAAGTGGCCCGGTTAACTGGAAAGTCTTCCCTTCCCATCCTCTGGCATTTTTTCTGGAGCCTCCTGTTCCAGAACTCACGCCGTCTGGGTGGTCACAGGACAGTCAGAGAATGAATGTGTCTCTTTCCTGAAAGCTTTAGCCATTCCAGTAACAGGAGACAAGCTTTGCTTGGGTTTCCTGTCAGCATTCTGTGCAGGCTTCAGAGGAGGAAGGGGAGAACAGAGAGAGAAATGTTCTGTCATGAGAGTTGCTGTGAAAAGTTCCCAGTGACTTTACCCTCTTCATAAACAGAATAGAGACATGCATGCGACATTTTCAGGATGTCATAACTGTCCAGAAATCTAAGAAGTTGTAAAAAGAAAAAAATGAAATGGAATGGAAGACAGACTCTGGGAGGAGATAAGATGCAGAAAAAAAAGAAAGAAAAAGAAAAAAAGAAAAAAGATTTACTTTTATTTTACATGTATGTGTGTTGGCCTAAATGCCTGTGTGTGCCTCATGTGTGCGCAGGTGCCCATGGAGGTCAGAGAGAGGACTGGATCCCCAGGGAACTGGGGCTACAGGGGGCTATGAATCACCTAGTGTGGATGCTGCGAACTTGTGGGGAGTGTAAGAAGCCACGCGTGAATGTGTGAAGAGTGAACGAAGTCCTGACGTGTATTGCCCGAGTAGGCTCAGCCACATCTAGGACCCAATGCCTCCCACTCATGGAAAATTGACAAAGCAGCAATGTTTACAAATGATTACTAGCAACTGCAACTTCCTGCTCCTTCTCCAGTATGTTTATAGCCTGAGATTGCTTGCCTAGAGAGACTGCCTACTCAGACTAGCTAAACCCTGCTGTTTAATAAACACACAGAGCTACCTGGTTGCTACCATTAGCTTGTGCCACTCCACCAGAGCATGCACAGCCCACCTGACCCCAGATTTTCTGTTCATGTGTGTCTGTCTTTTTTTTTTTTTTTCCCAGGGGGAAGGAGAAAGATGTATTTCTTTTTTTTTTTTTCCATACATTGTTTTGTTTTATTTTTTCCATTCAAGAACATAATTAAAGATAAAAAAAAAATTTTTTCCTTTCTTCCCCTTCTCCCGGTCCCCTCCCACTACCCCCCCACCCCTCCTCCCTCCCCCTTCTTCCTTGAAAGAGGGCATGGTGCCCTGCCCTGTTGGAAGTCCAAGGCCCACCCCCA
>PVIU01020713.1:0-33370 GCA_004026605.1 Ondatra zibethicus | reverse complement strand
TATATAGGGAGATATGATGCAACTCGCGCCTTGATTGGCTGCTAAGTCCCGCTGGCACCAGAATTCTCGGAATTGGCTAGGGACACTTCAGGTTATTTGCGCATGCGGGAAGCGCCTGGACGCTTAGTCCTGAAGCATTGCCATATATGGAATTTGTTTACCTCCAAACTGCAAGGATGCAAGCGTATGGCTCCCTGCACCATTTTTACTATATTAATAATGTCTACCCAAGTGCATGGGAGGTCTTTCCATTTTCTGGTGTCTTCTTCAATTTCTTTCTTCAAAGATTTAAAGTTCTTGTCATACAGGTCTTCCACTTGTTTGGTTAGAGTTACTCCAAGATATTTTATGCCATTTGTGGCTATTGTTAAGGGTGTTGATTCTCTGATTTCTTCCTCAGCCCTTTTATCATCTGTGTACAGGAGGGCTACTGATTTTTTTAAATTAATCTTGTATCCTGCTACATTGCTGAATGTGTTTATGAGTTGTAGAAGTTCTTTGGTAGAATTTTTGGGATCACTTATGTAAACTATCATATCATCAGCAAACAGTGAGAGTTTGAGTTCTTCTTTTCCAATTTGTATCCTTTTGATCTCCCTTTGGTGTCTTATTGCTCTAGCTAGGACCTCAAGAACTATATTGAATAGGTATGGAGAGACTGGACAACCTTTTCTTGTTCCTTATTTCAGTGGAATCTCTGGGAGTTTCTCTCCATTTAGTTTGATGTTGGCTATTGGCTTGCTGTATATTTCCTTAATTATGTTTAAGTATGTTCCTTGTATCCCTGCTCTCTCCAAGACTTTTATTATGAAGGGATGTTGTATTTTTTTTTTAAAGATTTTATTTATTATGTATACAGTGTTCTGTCTGCATGTACACCTGCAGGTCAGAAGAGGGCACCAGATCTCATAGATGGTTGTGAGCCACCATGTGGTTGCTGGGTCTTGAACTCAGGACCTCTGGAAGAACAGTCACTGCTCTTAACCTCTGAGCCATCTCTCCAGCCCGGGATGTTGTATTCTGTCAAATGCTTTTTCAGCATCTAATGAGATGATCATGTGGTTTTTATTTTTCAGCTTGTTTATATGGTGGATTATGTTGACAGATTTTCGTATGTTGAACCATCCCTGCATCTGTGGGATGAAGCCGACTTGGTCATGGTGGATGATGGTTCTGATGCATTCTTGGATTCTATTTGCTAGTATTTTATTTAGTATTTTTGCATCTATGTTCATGAGTGAGATTGGTCTGTAATTCTCTTTCTTAGTATTGTCTTTCTGTGGTTTGGGATCAGGGTAATTGTAGCCTCATAAAAAGAGTTTGGCAATGTTCCCTCTGTTTCTATTATGTGGAATAATTTGAGGAATATTGGTATTAGTTCTTCTTTGAAAGTCTTGTAGAATTCTGAGCTGAAACCATCTGGTCCTAGGCTTTTTTTGGTTGGGAGACTTTTGATTACTGTTTCTACTTCTTCAGCAGTTATTGGTCTGTTTAATTTGCTTATCTGGTCTTGATTTAATTTTGGTAAGTGATATTTATCCAGAAAGTTGTCCATTTCCTTTAAGTTTTCCAATTTTATGGAGTACAGGTTTTCAAAATATGACCTGATGATCCTCTGTATTTCCTCTGTGTCTGTTGTTATGTCCCCCTTTTCATTTCTGATTTTGTTAATTTGGATATTCTCTCTCTGCCTTTTGGTTAGTTTGGATAAAGGTTTGTCTATTTTGTTGATTTTCTCAAAGAACCAACTCTTTGTCTCATTGATTCATTGTATTGTTTTCTTTGTTTCTATTTTGTTGATTTCAGCTCTCAGTTTGATTATTTCCTGCCGTCTAGTTCTCTTAGGTGAGTTTGCTTCTTTTTGTTCTAAAGTTTTCAATTGTTCTGTTAATTCACTACTGTAGGATTTTTCCAGCTTCTTTATGTAGGCATTTAGTGCTATGAACTTGCTTCTTAACACTGCTTTCATTGTGTCCCATAAATTTGGGTATGTTGTGTGGTCATTTTTATTGAATTTTAGGAAGTCTTTAATTTCCCCGTTTATTTCTTCCTTGACCCATTGATGATTCAGATGAGCGTTGTTTAATTTCCATGTGTTTGTGGGTTTTCTGGAATTGGTATTGCTGTTGACTTCTAGTTTTAAAGCATGGTGATCTGATAAGGTACATTGGGTTATTCAATTTTTTTTGTATTTGTTGAGGTTTGTTTTGTTACTGGGTATGTGGTCAGTTTTTGAGAAGGTTCCATGAGGTGCTGAGAAGAAGGTATAGTCTTTTCTGTTTGGATGGAATATTCTATAGATGTCTGTTAAGTCCATTTGAGTCATAACATCTGTTAGTTCTCTTACTTCTCTGTTCATTTTTTGTCTGATTGACCTGTCCAGTGGTGAGAGGGGAGTGTTGAAGTCTCCCCTGTTTGTGTGGTTTAATATATGATTTAAGCTTTCGAAGTGTTTCTTTGACATATGAAGGTGCCCTTGTATTTGGAGCATAGATGTTCAATATTGAAATTTCCTCTTGATGGATTTTTCCTGTGACTAATATGAAATGTCCTTCTTTGTCTCTTTTAACTGATTTTAGCTTGAAGTCTATTTTGTTAGGTATTAGGATAGCTACACCTGCTTTTTCTTATGTCCATTTGATTGGTATATTTTTTCCCAACCTTTTTCTCTGAGATGATGTCTGTGGAAGACATATCTTAAACTCAGATGTTTCTTCCTTGGCAGTTCTAGATTATTTGATATTTTTTTAAATCACATTGTCCTTTCTTCATTGAGGTCTTAATCTTGTTTAAAGTATGTCCATTTGGGTTACAATTTTGACTTGTGTGGTAACATTTTTGTTGTTGAGTATTAATCATTTTTAAACTTTAAATTGGAATTTCTTATATCCTTGTATTAATTTTGTTTTAGTACAAGAATCATTATTGAAAACTTTAAGCATACAGGAACTAGAGAATGCAGTGAATCCCAAGGCGCCTATAGCCAGTTTCAGACATTAACACAGGACTCTATAGTTCCCTCTTTCCCACTTACTCTCATGGTACTGTGCACTTATTTTCTACTGTGGTAAGGGCCACTAAATACAACAGTTAGCATTTAAGCCCACTTTAAGCATGTTCATATCATTGTACAGACAACCTATTGCCATTCAATGCCAATACTCTTTTATCTTCCCTGTCCATTCAACAGTAGCTCTCCATTCCCACTCTCCATAGCCCAGGTCAACCACCATTCTACTTCCTGTGAACTTGACTCTAGGAAGCTCCTATACTTGGAAGCATAGTATTGACATTTTATGACTTGCTTATTTAATAGAGTGTAAAGCCCCTGTTGTAGTGTGTATCAGAGTTTCCCTCCTTTTGAAAGCTACATGATATTCCATTGTGTTTAATATATTTTGTTTATTCATAGATCCTTGGGCTCTTCTACCTTTTGACTATTGTGAACAATACTATTAAGAACACAAGTGTACAAACAGTTGTGTGAGTCTGTGCTTTCAGTTCCTCTGGGCATAGATTCAGAATCGGGATCTCAGGTACACTGGTGTTCTGAGCAGCCTCGCACAGTAGCACTAGCGTTGAATGTTCCCACTGGTGCTTTCCCGATTTTTTCTATATCCTTCCTAATAGTTTTGCTATCTTTAATTTTTAATAGAAAACAGAGTTATTTTCATTATGCATTTATGAAAGGTAAGAACCCTTTAAAATTTACCATATCTGAGACAATTAAAAGAATCATTTAACGACAGGTGGTGGTGGCACACACCTTTACTCTCAGCACTTGGGAGGCAGAGCAGGTGGATCTCCGTGAGTTCAAGGCCAGCCTAGTTTACAAAAATGAGTTCCACAACAGCCAGGACTGTTACACAGAGATACCTTTTCTTAAAAAAAAAAAATCATTTGTCATCCTGGCAGTAGTTCCCAATTTAATAAACCCAAGCCCCCTTTTATGTTTGTAAATGGAGCCAAATAAGGTTTGTATATTGTTACTGGATTCTACCCCTACATTCCCTTGCCCCATGATCTTAGTATGTAGCAACTAGAACTCCCTTTGTAGACCAGGTTGGCTACAAACAGAGATGTCTGCCTCTGCCTTTTGAGATCAAAGCTGTGTGTTACAGATGCCAGACAAATCAGTTATTTTTGAAGCTCTCTTTAAAGCCATGGCTTCTGTCCTGCAGTCCCTGCACTCTGGAGGCTGAGGAGGAAGAATGGCCAGGCTGAAGGCAGTTTGGACCGTGTAGAAAGATGCTGTCTCTCATCGCTACCTTATGATTGCTACCTACCCACATGGTCCCTTGCTTCCTACAGTTACTCCAGGTTATTTCCTTACTAGGATTTGAACATCTGCTTGACTGGTGTCTAAGGAGGTCAGAAGAGGGCATTGGATCAGCTGGAACTGGAATTACAGACAGTTGTGAGCCGGAAATAGCTCTCAGGTCCTCTGCAAGAGCAGTTAGTACTCTTAACCACTGAGCAGTCTCCTACCCCTTACTCCAGATTTGATGTTATGGATTTGAGTTATGGACACTGGTATGTGCCACTGTACCTGTTTTTCATTAGGTTTATCATGGTGGGGCAAGCACGTGGTAAGAGTGGCTTTGTGTGTGGCTCACTTTGCATCCACTGTCAGAAAGTAGAAGAGGTTGGGCTGGAAAGATGGTTCAGAGATTAAGAGCACTGGCTGAGGTCCAAGGTCCCGAGTTCAATTCCCAGCAACCCAGTCAATTCCATGTCAGAAAGTAGAAAGAGGTTGGGCTGGAAAGATGGCTCAGAGGTTAAGATGGCTCAGATCCAAAGGTCCTAAGTTCAATTCTCAGAAACCACATACCGCATGGTGGCTCACAACCATCTATAATGAGATCTAGTCCCCTCTTCTGGCCTGCAGGCATACATGCAGGAAAACACTGCATACATAATAAATAGATAAATCCTAAAAAAAAAAGTAAAGAGAGATGAATGCTGCTGTCTAAGTGGCTAGATTTGTTACTTTTCTTACTGCTGTGATAACACAGTTGATAAAGATAACTTCATGGGGGAAGGTCTTATTTTACCCCATAGTTTTAGAAGGAATAAAGTTCATCTTAGTGGGGGTTGTATGAAGGCAGGAGGATGTGGCCGCAGGGCACACTGCTCATCTTCACCTTGAGTTCTCCTTTGTAAAGCAGACCTCACCCCATGGGATGATGTTGCCCATGCCCAAGATGGAGCTTCCCTTCTCAGTTAAAGATTTCTGGGGACACCCTCATAGAGGTGACTTACCACTGTGACTCTGGTGAAGATTATCTTCTCGAGTGGTTTCCTCCTTTGTCCTCTCTCCTTCCCTCTAGGACCCCGATCACATTCAGTGTTTTCCCTTTCAGGTAAAACCGTCCAGAACTCTGCACCGACATGCCCAGAGAAGTGTCTCCTAAGTGATTCCAAACCCAGTCAAGTTGTCTTGAAGATTAACCAACACAGCAATGCTTTTCAGTTTTTTGAACTAGATTCATTCAGTGCTTCATTTCCAACATTTTAATGTTTTCCAAAGTCGTATTTTCCTTGCAGGATGTTTCTTTCTTTCTTTCTTCTTTTTTTTTTTTTTTTAAAAAAAGACTTAGTTATTATGTATATTATGTATACAGGGTTCTTCCTGCATGTATGCCTTCCGGCCAGAAGAGGGCACCAGATCTCATTACTGATGGTTGTGAGCCATCATGTGGTTGCTGGGAATTGAACTCAGAACCTCTGGAAGAGCAGTCAGTGCTCTTAACCTCTGAGCCATCTCTCCAGCTCACGGAATGTTTCTTTTATGTTACTGACTTAATATTGCTGAATTTCTTACCTGTTTTACCTTTCATCTATGTTGCTGCTTACTTTCAATTTTTTTTAACTTGATTCATTTGCTTGTTTATATCCTCTTTGAAGCAATTTTTAAAAAAACGTTTTACAAAATTATATTTATTTATTGTGGGTATAGGCACACACATGTACAGGCATCATGGCGCACATATAGAGGTCAGAGGACAGCTCGAGGGAGTCAGTTCTCTTTTTCTACCGAGTACCATGAATTGAACTCAGGCTTGGCAGAAGGTGCCTTTCCTTGATGAATCGTGCCAAGAGAGCAGTAAATGGGGAAAGCACCGGACCGGACAGCTCTTTCCTGGTCCTCAGAACACGGAGACTGTGTTCTGGGTACTGGGTGGAGGAGGGTGGGTGAACCTGTGACCCTGTCTTTCCTGCGGTTTATGCTGCTGTGGGGTCTGTGTTAGACACACGCCCAATGTTGGTTGGAGCTGTGCTTACTTTAATGGTTTCCCTTCTATGAATCAGGGCTCTTTAGCGTTCCAGTCTGTGCGCCGTGCAGGGTCTCTCATCCTCTAGCCCTACACCTTGGGTGGCTAATGTTATAACTGGGACTTGTCTCCCAAGTGTATTCGGACTTTGGGGCTGACCCACACAGCACTGAGTTTGGTGCAGGTGGAGGGCTTGTTCCCATGCTCTCAAGACCTTCCAAGTGCTAATCCCCACGCTGGAGGGATGCTCTTCAGTCCTTGGGTCTACAGCCATGCAGGGCAGTTTCCTCTGTCCTCCTGACCCAACTACTTGGGGGAACGATGTCTCCCTGAAACCCACAGGTTTTGAGGCGAGCTTCTCTTGGTTAGGAATGCCAGTCTTTCCACCAGGGCTGTGTTGGTTGCCTTTGGGATAGGGCTTCTTCTCGTGTGCCGGACTGTAGGTGCTCTGCCAACTTTTAACATTTTTATTTTTTGCGCTTTTCAGCTTTTTATCACCAAGTTTTTGAATTTCTGAAACTTTTCTTAATCTTTTTCCTTTTTTAAAAAATGGGTTGATGCCTCAATTTCTTTTTTAAAGATTTTTAAAAATATATTTATTTATTTATTATGTATACAATATTCTGTCTGTATGTATGTTTGCAGGCCAGAAGAGGGTACCAGACCTCATTGCAGATGGTTGTGAGCCACCGTGTGGTTGCTGGGAATTGAACTCAGGACCTTTGGAAGAGCAGGCAGTCTCTCCAGCCCTGATGCCTCCATTTCTATGTGTCTAAGACTGTTACCAAATGTGTATTGTGAGGAGGAAGACCAAAACCTGGAGCTTATAGCAACTTAAGTCAGCACAGTTGGAATTAACCCTTTGGTTCTATTAATCTTGGAAGGCAACATTATCCACTTATAGTTCGGAGTCCCTGGTTGCATTTCTTGTCCTTGACTATGAAATCAAACTTGGGAAGTAATTGAGTTATTCCAGCTTCTTTTGCTCATCACGGTGCCCCTAGTTGCCCCGTCTGGAATCTCTCTGTGGACCACTGTCTGTGGACGGAAAGATAAATCACAGTTCCCACCCAGGACCTGCTGAGCCGACTTCCACATCTTGCTGTGATTCTCACACACATTGGAGTGTGATAAATACAGGTTTAGAACTTGGCTGTTTGCCCACACTTGAACCTGCTCCTCCTCCCTGTACTAGGGAGGTGAGGAGACCAGTCCAGCAGTAGCAGCTGTGCCAAGAGCCAGCTGCACCGCAGGGCACAGTCAGACAACAACTCACTGTACCCAAGTCCTGCCTGCACAGGGAGACGACCACTAACAATAGGCTGCCCTTAGGACAGGGCACTAGACACTCAGCAGGGTGAACAAGGGCGGGACAGGAAGGGAGGAAAGCAATTCCTGCGCTTCCAAACCCTCACTCTGTCCAGGTGCCACTTCTCTTCTTTTAGGGCACAGCTGTGCCCACGTGCAGCTCTCTGGTCGAAGTTTCTCTGGTTTCATTTTGCCCCAAACTCGACTGTCACCCTCTAAAGTTTCTTTTTGGAATGAGAGAGTTCAAGTCGTCAGGCACTAAATGTGCCTGTTTTCTTAGTCTTTGGCAGTTGCCCGCTTTTATGGGGTAGGCATGGTGAAACCTGAGTCATCTGAAGACAGGGATGGTGCCAAATAAGGTGTCAGGGAAGCAGCGTCAGAAAACCTGGGCTGAGATCAGTAACTGCTGGGGGACCGGCGCCCCTGGACGCGTTCATTCTCAGCGCAGCCCTTCTGTCCAGACCCCAACTGTGTGCTGACAAGTTGTTACAAACCCAGGATTCTAGCGAGGATTTCCCGTGGAAAACGTGTTTCCGCAACAGCTACAAGGACACAAGCATCTTCCCAAGCAGCTGCTTCTGAGTTTCAAGTGGCATCACCTAAATGTTTTCCCCAACTATGTTTTTTTATTTTTATTTATTAATTTATTTATTTTAATAAATACTAGGTGCTGGGGTCACACTAAAGTCTAGGCGCCCTCTTTTAACTCAGAGAAGCCATAATATATTCTTAGAAAGGAAAGTATATCTTAATGTTTATCTTAAGAAAAAAGTTTTACTCTGTTCTTATACATATAAATAACTACCAATATATACCCACCGGTGTGTGAGTGTGTGTGTGTGTCCAGGCACGCGCGCGCTTGCCATTTCCCTAAACTTCTGACTCATCGTCTGGGGGACAATGATTGATTTTTTTCCACTTCACATAGCTGCTTTGGATTGCTGCTCACAAGGATGGGCCTGTTTATTCACTCTGGGCATCGGCGGTAGAGCGCTAGAGTAAACAAGCCCCTGATTCCCGGTGGCCAAGGAAGTGGGCGCCCTCTGCTTTCCCAGGGGAGTAGGGAAGGTGGGGCCAGGTTGTGGCTACAGAGACCGCTTTTCTCAGCCACGGACAGGCAACGTTAGCCCGGGAGAGGCCAGAAGCGCCATTGTGATGCAGCGGGATGGGTGGAGCCATCAAGTCTCAATTTAGATCTCTCGGCTTTTAGGCGCGCCCATTTCAGATTGCTAAACCCTGGTGCGCAGTGGGGGAGAAAGGCAGGCAGGAGGTGGCCAGCCACACCCCGCAGGGCTCACACTTGGTGGGCTGCAGACCCCTCGGGCAGAAGCCGAGATGCGCGGCCGGAGCCTTCTGAGCGCTGCCCACTTTCTCTGCGTGTGCGCGACCGCACTGGCTGCCCCGGGGTAGGAGCGCGGGCCGGAGGGCGCGGGCGCAGGGGACGCGGGAGCGCGCGGCCTGCGGGACCCACCTGGGGCTTTCTTTACTGTCCTTCTGCTGCGACACCTTGCCGAAGAACGTCGTTCTAGCTCTGGTCCACGTTGCTCTGCCTTTTGCCTCTCAACTTGTTGCTCCTAAATAATGTGTCTCTTTTTTTTTTTTCAGAGACCTTTTTTTTTTCTTTTTCTTTTCTAAACAGGATGTTTCTACTTTGACACTGTCAGTGTGGCTGAGGTGACCAGAGAGTGCCATATCAGAGATTATAGGAAGATTAACAAGAATTCGATAGTATAAAGTACTCAATTTCTAAAGTTTTTTTTACCTTCAGCAAAGAAAATTATTATTACTATTTATTATTATTATTAATTATTATTCCCGGGGCGCATTTGTAACTCAGGCTGGTCTAGGGACCCTGGGTAGTTCTCCTGCCTCAGTAGCCCCTTGAGTGTCAGGGTGTTAGAAGGGCAGGTGTACACCACCTCACCTGGTCTCTTTGGGGGACTTAGATGTTTCCTAACCTGGAGGTTGCATTGCTGGCATTAATTTCAGATGGTGATTTCGATCATATCCCCTCCCTTGGGTGGGTAGGCAAGTATGATTTGAGCAGGAAAAATGCAAATGTCCAGGTGTGTGTGTTTCCTAATAACGTGGAGATGAAGTCATCTCTGAAGAGACTTGGAGACTTGAATTCTGCAGGGGCTTCTGCGTGCTTTGTTTTCTCCTTTGGCTCCTGTGCATTTGAACCGTTTGAGGAATGACGTTTTCTGTAGCTTTTGCTGGCATTACTAAAGGGCAGTGGTACCGTTTCAATTGTAATTACTGTAGAGGATGTAGTGTGGAGACCTCACATTCCCTGGAGTGGGGACAGAGGAGTGTGCGGGAGGAGAGGAGGGAAACTGCGGTCAGGCTGTAAAATAAATGAATAGGTTTAATAATTTAAAAAGCTTTGATTTCCTTTGGTTGATAACTCTTTAGGTGCCGCTTTCTAGTGACAGCCCCAGGGACCATCAGGCCTGGAGCAAATGTGACAGTTGGCGTGGAGCTTCTGGAAAATGGTCCCCTACAGGCCACTGTAAAGGCTCAGGTGTTAAAGAAGGCTTCCAACACAACAGTCGCCGTCCTGGAAGCAGAAGGAGTCTTTGAAAGAGGTAAGATGAACTGCACAGTCTCGCAGCCGCAGTTGGAATATGGCAATAGAGCCGCGGGTTAGGCAGGGTAGCGGAGGAACTCAGGTTTTCAGTGACCTCCAGAGTGCTCCTTTGATTCCCGAACCCGTGAAGTCTGAATTGTCCCTGAGTGTTCGTGCTACCACGTGGACAAAGACCTAGGTCCTTCCCACGTGTGGCTGTATCACAGCTCTCCTGAGACTGCAGGAAGAGCATCCGGAGTTTTCCACGTTTGTGGAGGTGTTTGTGGGCCAGGCCTGAAAACGGTGCTTGCCACCACTGCTCATGGACAGACAGACTGCAAGGAGCCTGGGAAATGCAGGCAAGAGTTTGCCTCAAGAGCCATGGGCAGAGCTAAAGGCTTGTCTCACGGAATGCCAAGCTTAGTGGGTGCGGTGGATTTTACTAAACAAGCCAGTGGGAAGGAAAAGAAGGACGTCACAGTCTCGTTTTGTGGAATAGTAGACCCAGTTTTATTGAGCAAAAAACCCCCAATAACTTAAAAATGATGTGAGTGTGTGGGAAGGGGACCATGTAAAAAAGTATCAACTATTTATAAAAAGAACCAACATCTTTTGTATCAGGTTTGAATTCAAATCTGAATTATAATGGGCCCAGGAGTGTCTTTTTTTTTTTTCTCTCGGGATTAAGGGGAAATTAAATCTAGGGATTATTAATTAGCATACAAAACATCTTTTTTTTCTTAAAATGGGTATTTATTATATTTTTCCTGGTTGCAAGAGCACTATGTGCCCAGTGAGTGCAACTTCATAAGCATTGTCAGTAACTGTAATAAGCGCTAATAAGCCATACTCAGGCCCCCACATATAAACACTGTTAACTAAAAGTGTGTATATCAGAAACTGAGGTGTAAGTTCCTCTATTGTTGAGTTATTTGTTTATTTTTAAATCATGTAAGAATATATAATGCAGGGTGGATGGGATTCCACAGTAGTTCTTTATATAAAGATGTATTCTTTACCAGTATAGAAAGACATCACCACGTGAGAGACAAGTTTGCTTTTCTGTGACTCCTTCTCTACAGAAAGTTGACAGGCTGAATAGGGGAATTGAAGCTGGGAATTCAGAAGAGGGTTCTATGTGCTGGGGCTGGACTGTTTTATATGTGTGTGAGTTCACATGTGTGTGCATGAACATGTGGAGGCCAGAGGACAACCCATGTGTCATGGCTAAGGAGCTGTCCACCTTGTTTTGAGAAAGGGTCTGCCACAGGCCTGGAGCTTGCTGCTGACACTGACTCTTAGAACTGCTATGGTTCTGAACAGGTCACTCAACAGCTGAGCACCAGATTCCTCATCAGCCAAACAGAGGTAATACAACTGGCGTCTTGTGCAGTTACCAAGTTAAAATCTTTTCGTATGTAGTCCTGCTAGACCTTTGGTGCACAATAGCTCCTAGCGTTAGTAGTAATAGCCCTACAGAAGCAGACATAGAAAGCGTGTCCCTTCATACATGGGGACAGATCTTAATTTCTATTATTGGACTTATCATTTCCCGAAAATGAACAAACCTTTGGTTATGGTAGTAGCCAAAGAAACATTGGAAAATGTATCAAATCAAAGGAGATAATTCTGAAGTAGTTTCACCTTCATTATTTATTCATCAAGAATTTATGATTTTGAGGGCAGTTTCCCTGGAATGTACAGGACCAGAAGAACGTGAATGGTTTTGACAAATATTTGAGCTATGCTTGGACATTTACACACTCTTATTTCAGTTTTTAGATTTAGTTATATTTTATTTTGTGTATATAATTGTTTGCTTGCATGTTTGCCTGTATGTGCACCATGTACATGCAGTGCCTGAGGGGGCCAGAAGGGGGGGCATCAGATCTCCTGGAAGTGTTATAGACTGGTATGAGCCACCATGTGGGTGCTGGAAATTGAACTCAGGTCCTCTAGAAGAGCAGCCAGTTCTCTTAATTGCTGAGCTATCTCTCCCACTCTTATTTTAGAATTCTGTTCTTTCCCACACTTTTCTTTATTACTTTCTCCTTTGTAACATAGCAACTGCACTAGGGATTTATATTATTCCTTGGTTTGTATTAATTATTATTATTAATTATTATTGTTATTTTCGAGGAGCATTCCCCATATGTTCAAGGTTAGAATGAATGACCCTAGACCAGAATGGATCTTTAAAAAGGAAAGTGGGAAAATGCTGCTCCGCCCCTTGCTTTTGTTGGTTTATGAGGCCATTGAGACTCACATTGTTAGAGGCACTCTCCAGTGGGCGGCTAGTAATTGTTCTCAGAGCAGGTGCTTCCTGTAAGGGCAGGGCTTAAGGATGAAGACACTCCTGCCTCCTTCTCCTCATGTTATCTGCCTCCAGCAGTTGTGATAGCCTGCGGATGGATGAGGACTTCTGCGGGGCCTGAATCTTTATAGAATAGGTATTTTATTTTTTTTCCCATTACACACATTCAAGCAAGTTCATTTTCAGTCTAATTAGTTCACCAGTTTCCTCACGGAAAAGCTTTAGTAGAGAGTTATCATCCAGCAGAGCTAAGGAGAGCGATGTTTTGAGTGGTTAGGAAACTCCCTGGGCCAGGGCTGTGGGCCACAGCACAAGAATGTATTTCTAGATTAATTTGCATCATTACTATTATTAGCAGATAGATTGCACAATGGGATTAACTTTATTTTTTTGGTGGGTTTTACTTTAATTAATTTGTGTGTGTGTGTGTGTTTTGAGACAGGTCACATCTATCCCAGGCTGGCCTTGAACTTATTATATAGCTGAGGTTAGTATTGAACTTCTGATCCTCCTGTTTCAGCTTTCCAAGTGTTAGACTTCTGAGCATGTGTCATCAAGCCCTATAACAAGAACATACCTCAACACAGGCAAAGGAGTATGGCTCTTTTTCATGGGATGATATATTTGTTTGACTTCTATGGGGGTGGTCTGATAACTTGTGTGAACAGCAGTCTTTTGGGAAAATGTTCCTTCTAAGCTGTGTGGGGTTCTGCCTTTTCGGTACATGATCCAGTTCCTTGCTTTATCACCCTCATCTCTGCAGCGAATACAGCTGGGTTCATAATCTTACTTTCCCTCTTATGCAAGAGGCGGTTCCACAAACATAATTAACAAAAGATAAAGGAACCTCAGCGGGTCGTGTATGCCAGAGGAGAGAAGCCAGACACCTCTAGTGTTGGGTGAAGAGCGAGCCTTCTTCTTTCTTCTTGCGATGTCCTTGAAATCAACCTTCGTTTCCTTTTCCCTTCTCCAATCTGAACAGTTTGTTTGGGAGCTTCCACTTTTTTTTTTTAAATGAAATTTACTTCAAATAACAAAAAACAACCTTTCCCTCAGTCAAAGAATTTGTTGCCACTGGTTCCATATAAACCTGGTTTAAGAAAAAGGCCTGAATTGGAGATGTCAATTGATGATGCCTGCCTGGGCATCTCTAGTGAGTCCTTTCCCATCTGGAGGCACTGTTTGCTTATTTATTTGGTCTCTTTAAGACAGGGTCTCACTATGTATCCTTGGCTGGCCTGGAGCTCAATATGTAGACCAGGCTGGTCTTGAACTCACAGAGATCCTCCTGCTTCTGCTTCCTGAGTGCTGGGATTAAAAGGTGTGCTACCACCTCTACACTGTTTATATTTTGTGTTGCTTGGTTCTTTGCCTTCCCTTTGAGATAATGGGATGGAATAGTCTCCACATCTACGCCCTCTGTTAACTTGCTTTTTGATTTTTGTGTTAAACTCTTGGCGAGTTAATAGACTCTGTTTAATTTATTTTTTTACTAAGGAAACCTCTGGGGCTGGAGAGGTGGCTCAGCAGTTAAGAGCACTTGCTGCTTTTGCAGAGGACCTGAGTTCTGTACCCAGTACTGCCCACATTGGGTAGCTCATAATCGTCTGTAATTCTAGTTCCAGGTCACCTCACACCCTCTGTGAGCAAGTGTTTAGTATTTAAAATATATAATTTGAAATATTAAAATTTCCCTTCCATGTAAGGTATTAGCTGGGAAATGAAAAAAAAAATCATGCAGCTTAGCACAATGGTCATTTGGTGGGGACAGTGCTGTCAAAGGTACCTTTCATCTGTGTAGATCAAGATTTGCCCCGTGGTTTTTATAAAAGTACGTTAATTAGTATAGTGTGTAGGCAGATCCCTGGGCAGGTTTTTACAGGCAACTTTGCAAGCAGAACTCAGTCTAAACCTGTAGTTACATGAGAATTACTTCTAAAGGGCGTAGGTTCTTCATTTATGTATCTTTGCCATTGTGTGGGGTAAATATTAGTCGGGGTAGATACGGAGGGGTAAAGGACCTAGACATGGTTGGCTTTGGAGTCAGGCTGCATGGCTGCAGGTGCTGACCATTCCTTTAATTTTTTTTTTTTGGCTGTGGGGCATGAGGACTGCAGCTTTAATGTCATCACCTGATAAATAGTGATTCCGACTTAACATGATTATATTCTTATTATAAGGATTAAATGAAGAAAGATTTAAAGTACTTAGCAGGAAATAGCTATGGTTCAAGAAAATAGCTACTGTTATTAGGGAAGAGTATCAATTATTCATGTCCAAGGCGATTATTACTCTCCTATTGAGATGACCCTGAACTTGGAACTCTATAAAAGGCACTTTTGTTATGGGAATGGGAAGGTGTACAGCGCATGAAATACTGTTTGCTTATGATACCGAGCATGAAGCGTTTAATTTCTGCTACCCAGTGAAATAGGCACTGTTATGTTAATGTTGGTGACTGAAGCTAAGAAAGATCGGTTCAGTTTCCCTGACTTAAATAAGTCGGTTAGTGAATGGCGAAGCCCTAATCTGAGGTTAGTTCTGTCTGGGTGCATTGTGTATCTGCTTTCCTCTAAACCATCTTTGGATTTGCTTACAGTGGACGAGACTCACATTTAAGAGACCTAACGTGGATCTTGAGCACTGCAAGCGGGATTAGGCCTGGTGCTACACACCTGCCATCCCAACACTTAAAAGGCTGAAGCAGAAAGGTGGAATTTGAGGCCAGCCTGGGCTACATATAGAGACTCTGTCCCCTAACAAAACAAAAATGATGACAACAATCACAAAAGAATTGTAAGACGAAATGCCACCTTCTCTCTGAATTTACGATTGACCACTGTAGAGTTTTGGACCTGGAAGGGGTTGTCGGAGTTAAGTAAACTCAATTACATAATTTATGGCTGAGGAGGGGCCTGGTGTCTGGGGCCCTGCCCAAAGCCTAATTGCTTATTGTTGGCAAAGCTGGAAATGGATCCTACTTCTCCAGATCTTCAGCCCAGTGTTCTTTTCACTGTCTTCTAGCAAACTTTCCTAACATGTGTAGAAGCTGTGTCTGAGAACTAGGCTATGTTTACAGAAGTTGATTCTTCTGATATGGAAGGAAAAAAAAGGCAAGCGAATCTTAAAAACCCCTGAGAGCTGTGCAGTGTCCTGTCCTGGTTCAGTGTGGAGTCGCTCTTGACGCAGTGCAGAGAAACAGTGGGAGAATTGGTCAGGGCACATCTGAGATCTAAACTTCATCACCGTGTTTCTTAAGGGGCGAATTGCACTTACAAAGTACATTTTCATGGCCACCTTTCAGACATGGCTAAGGTCCAGGTACCTAAGTCTCTTCTGCCATCATCACAGATGATTCTCAGTGACATTAAATGAAAACACCTACCTGCTAGTGTCTCCCAAATTGTACTTGACCAAACTTTGGAAAGTCTGCCAGCGAGAGGCAAGTCCTTGCAAGCTTGATGACTCACCCTCTGAGAAAAGGGCCCCTCCTGAATTTCTATGCTTGCTTTTCAAGTATCCCCCAACCTTAAGTATGGGTGTTAATTTTCATCAGTAAAATAACATGTTTGGGATTTAATTGTGAATCAGTGATTGAATGAAGTTGACAGTAAACATACTAATTCTTTAAACTTCAAGTTAAACATGCATTGCTCATCTAAAGCCAAATGAGTCACTGTCCTCATGACTCACGGAAGGCTGTGGTGGAAATAGAAAGCAGATCCTGTAAGAACTTGGGATGGGTTGCTGTGGAGCCTTTATGTTCTGTTTAGTAGGCTTTGTAATGCTAAAACTTGTCACGTTCTCAAAGACGTTTCTTTTCATTAATTTAATATTCCATGGATGAATGAGGGATGAGCAATAAGAGGAAGGATAACATTGGAGGAGCCAGAAGAATAATACTTGAAATTAAAAGTGTAAAGCTGAGTGAGTGTGGTGGCTCGTACCCGTAATCCCAGAATTTGGGAGGCTGAGGCAGGAGGATTGCCATGAGTTTGAGCCTAGCCTGGCTTACAGAGTGAGACTTGGTTTCAAGAAACCAAATTGGCCAGGCAGTGGTGGCCTTTAATCCCAGCCCTTGGGAGGCAGAGACAGGCGGATCTCAATGTTTGAGGCTATCTGGTGCACAGATCGGGTTTCATGACAGCCAGGGCTACATAGAGAAAGCCTGTCTCAGAAAACTCAGAAAGCAAAACAAACAAATCAAGCAACACAAACAAAGAAAGAACACAAACTCTCCCCTGCCCTAAAGAGTGCAGAGGTTGGTGGGTGGGTGGGGACTACATTATAGGTACATAAGCCCTGGGTGCTCTTTCTAGGAGAGTGAGTGACTACATGTTGCATTATGGATTGCACATCAAAAAGCTACATGAGGTGCCAGTTAGATGGCTGAGCAGATAAAAACACTTGCTACCCAGCCTGAAATCCTTAGTTTAGTCCCCAGGACCCACCCGCCCACACATGAGAAAGAAAGAGCTGTGTCGACAATGTTGTCCTATGATCTTCATACATGTTCTATGGTATGCACACACATGCACACACACACATGCACAGACACACATGTAATTCAAAAATGTAAAAAAATCTGGGTGCTGGTGGCACACACCTTTAATCCCAGCACTTGGGAGGCAGAGACAGGCAAATCTCTGAGTCTGAGGTCTACCTGGTCTACAGAGTGAGTTCTAGGATAGCCAGGGCTACACAGAGAAACCCTGTCTTGAAATCCAACCCCCCAAAAAACTAAAAAAAGCTACAAGATAATCTTGAAAGTTTAAATTATAAATAATTGATAAATGCGTGATCTATGATTTAAAATTCACACAGTCTATACGTGCATTGAAACTTCACAGTTATGTATAACTTTAATGTACCTATTACATTAAAGAAAATTTGTGGCTTGAAAGATTGGGCCAGTTCTAGTCTCACACACTGAGTGTACCCAGAAGGGGAGATATATTTCCTTCCTGTGAGTGCAGATGAAATTCCACGCAGTTTGCAAACAGCGCTTCCCCCCTTTGACTGGCACAATACTCTACCTTCTGCTTTCAGAGGGCTCCAGGTGCCTGTTCACAACCCCCGTCTTTGACTAGGAGGTGCTTGGTGTTTGGCGGGAGCCATCATCCCACGCTTTAGAGGAGGGAGGCTGTGCCGGAGGAATGAGCTGGTTTCCAGGATGGCAGTGGAGGGGGAGAGGCAGGTAGCGTTTCTGTGGTTTCTGAAAACATGCTTCGGCTTTTCTGTGAGAGTCTGTGAGAGGGAGTCCCGGGAGGCAGCTAGGTGGAGGCATCTGACAGATGGTTTTGAAATTATAGCTGGGGGAAAAAATTAAGGCCTTGTTTTCATAGGGAATGATAGTACTTAAGATGGCAAGACTACCTGAGCTGCACAAGAGAGAACATTTATAAGAATACAGATGATGGCAGGAGCTTGCGTGAGGAAGCGAGTCAATGGCAGGCATAGGCAGACAGAAGTGGGGGCGGCGTGGAAGATGGTGTGAGCCTCAGAAAGCCAGGGGAGAGAAAAAAGAAAGTTCTAGGCAGGACGTTTATTGTTGTTCTTTTTGACACAGAGTCTCACTGTGTAGCCAAGACTGGCCTCAAGCTTGTGATTCTCTGTCTCTGTTTTCTGAGTGTTGAGACATACAGGTGTCTGACTGACCCCAGTGCCACTTCTTCATGTGATAAAAGACAAGACTGATGAGTACGGGTAAGGCAAGAAATATTTTCTAAGAGAAGAATAACATTAAAGTGGAATTTGAGGAAGAGTTTGGCATAGCTATAACCTTCCTCTAAACTGTGTAGATCTGGCTACCTTCTTCTAGGTGGGGCAAAGGAGAGGAATGTCAAAAAGATAAACAAGTGTTGAACTCTTCTCTGGCGGTACCCTAAGCTGGACCACTGCTGGAACAAAAGGCCTGGGTCCTGTGTGTGTGTGTGTGTGTGCGTGTGTGTGTGTGTGCACACGTGCACACAAGGGTAAAATGGAGAGGGCTGACCAGGCAGTGGCAGCATACGCCTCTAATCCCAGCACTCAGGAGGCAGAGGCAGGCAGATCTCTGTGAGTTTGAGGCCAACTTGTTCTACAGAGTGAGTTCCAGGACGGCCAGGGCTACACACGGAAACCCTGTCTCAAAAAAAAGAAAAATAAAAGAAAAGGGAGGGCTGTTTGTGATGGAGTTGTGCATCCTTACAGGTGTAAGGGGATAGGCTGAGTTTATTCCCGCCATGATGGC
Organism: Ondatra zibethicus; assembly: GCA_004026605.1. NCBI lineage: Eukaryota > Metazoa > Chordata > Mammalia > Rodentia > Cricetidae > Ondatra > Ondatra zibethicus. The sequence goes on along the minus strand of PVIU01020713.1, from coordinate 14,672 downwards.
TCATGTATGAGGTGGCGTTCTGACTCACGCTACTTTGGTCTAGGTCAAGACAGCAGTCATACAAAGATGCATGACGGAGCTTGAGGTGGAGGATTGTGGTGGGTTCCAGTCTTGCTCTCTTTTCTACTCTTTACTTTTCATAGAAAAGTTCTTGGAATCAACTTTCTTTAGATTATTAGTGTGTGTGCTTGTTCAAAATGATGTATTTCATAATGACATTTTCATTTGCATCTGTCATATTTGCTCCCCCTTCACTCGTTCCCATTCCTCCTGGTTGTCTCTGCCTCCCTTCTCTAAGTGGTTCCACATAGAAGGGAAAGCTCATGGTACCTGTATTTATGTGTTGCCTTAGTTTGCCTCCAAGGCCCTGGCTGAAATAGCTCCAAGATCTAGTGGGGGAATAGCGCTGGGTAACATGTGGGCAGGTCTGTGGGGCTTTGGGTTTGGAGGAAATGATTCATGAATTGAAGTCTAAAAACCAGACTGGTGAAGGAGGCATAAGCGAAGAGGAATGTTTTCTAAGAATACCTTGTAGCTTCCTTGCAGCAAGCACAGTTAGGGATTTATGTTTATGAAAGTATAGCTGCAGACTCGTTTAGCATTACTATGTTGAAATGTGTTAAATATCATCTTAAGGACTAGAAAGAAGGCATTCTTTATATTCAGTATTTAAAATATTTATTGTGTGCCAGACTCTATGAGATTATGTTGTAATGACTGTTTCGGGAATAACTGGGTCTGTGCTATCCTATTGGTAGGCACAGTGGATCAAAATGGGAATACTAAAGCCGTTTTGAAACAGAACTCTTTTTATTTAACTTTAAAAATTTTTCTTTTCAATTTAATTAATTAATTTATTTTACATTCTTACTGCAGCCTCCCCTCCTTCTTTCCACTCCCTCCTCCCACCTCTCCTCTGTCTCATCCCCAACCCACCCCTCCTCGTATTTGCTCAGGAAGGGGCAGGCCTCCTATGGGCTTCAGCACAGCATGGCATATCAAGCTGCCATAAGACCAAGCACCTCCCCCTGTATTCAGGCTGGGCAAGGAGATCCAGCATGAGGAATAGGTTCCCAAGAGCCAGCTGATGCCCCAGGGACAGTCCTGCTCCCATTGCCAGAGTCCCACAAATAGACCAAGCTATTCAACTGTCACATGTATTAGTTAGTCCCATGCAGGCTCCTTGGTTGTTGGTTCAGACTCTGTGAGTTCCCATGAGCCAAGCTAGCCATTTCTGTGGGTTTTCCTCTGATGTCCCTGACTCCCTGGCTCCTACAGACCCTCCTCTCTCAGCAGAACTCCTGGAACTTGGTTCAATGTTTGGCCTTGGGTCTCTGAATCTGCCTCCATCAGTCACTGGATGAAGGTTCCTGATGACAACCAGGGTAGTCACCAAACCGACCACAGCGGATGGCCAGGGAACTGACCTCGTTTGCTTGCTATGTAGACCATATTTAGCCTTGAATTCACAGAGATTTACATACTTCTACTTCCTGAGTACTGGAATTGGAATTAAAAACATGTGCCACTATGCTTAATCTCACATGCAGTTTTTGAGCATGTGGAGCAAGGCTTGTATGACTTTAGCTGAGCTATGGCTATAAAGTACACACTGGATTTTGAATATTGGTACCAAAAAAGCAATAAACTCATTCTTTTCTTATGTGTTTAATGATAGTATTTTGAACTTTTGGGTTAAATAAGACTTGTTTTTGAGTTTAATTTTACTCAACTCTTTTTTGTTGTTGCCAATACAATGCTTTCGAGCCCTGATCACAATACCTGGTGTATAGTAACATTTCAAAGTCACCAGCTGTCTTTCCTTTGGCATTTCCCAGTGGCAGATATGGAGGTTGCTTCCTACTCCTGAGCAAAATCATGGCCTCTCTGTTTTTGGCTTTAGTGGACATTCAGTCTTGTTCCTTGAGGAAGGAGGAGGGAGTCTCCCCACGGTGCACCATGGGGGGGGGCAGACTTTTCCTGTAAAGGTAAATGTAGGTTTTGCTGTAGACTTTTGTCTTTGTTGCCATTACTCAACACTACTTTATAGCTTTGAAGCAGCTAGAGATAAATGAATAACTTTAGAGTCTGTATGCTGTTGACGCACAGTGAAAAATTGTTCTTCCCCATCTGTTTATAAATGAAAAGCCATTCTTAGTTCATAAAGTACATAAAAAGCGTGGGCTAAGTTTGGTCTGCAGGCTGTAGATTGCCTGCCTTGCCATAGCAAGTACTCTGTCCATGTCAAAGTCAAGAACCTGGCCTGACTCTTGCTTTTACATTTGTGTTGAACCTTAGTTTAAAGTTTTCTTACTTTAGTGGGTTTCTGCTTAACCTAATTTCACTGAGCCATATACATGGAATAAGCATTATGTCTGAATGCCATATTTACTAAAATACTTATAATCAAGGGGAGGCAGGAAAAAACAAGAAGAATATGAAAGAGTCCAAAGGAGGGTTTAAAAGAGATTGTGAAATACTTGTATTTTCTGTATGGACTCAACTAATTAGTTTTTTCTTTCTTTCTTGCCAAAATGGCAGTAAACTGTTAAAGAGAAACACCATATTTTAAAGTTCTATTTTTCACATACTTGTGGTGGATAATTGTTTACCTTTTGTAGTTCATCTGGAGATGGAATAATTCCTACATAAACAGAGGATATTGAATAAACTGGCAAAGAGGTAAAACATATTAACAGTGGGGCGAAACCAAAGTTTATTTTTGCACATGACTGCTTAGCAAAGGACTGCTAAAGATATTAAGCCTCAAATATTAAGTTGGGTAGATATATAGTGGAAAAATCCTTTTTTTTTCATAAAGAGTATTTCTGGGCCTAGTTTTATTTCCAAATGTACACTACTCTTTCTGGTCAACGATTCTCCAGGGCCACTTGGTGAGGACAGATGTCTCACAGAGTATGTTTCAAAAGTCAAGGAAAGGTTCGTTCGAGTGGATGCTTATTACACAACTTAAAAATAGCTTCGCCTCTATTTGTAAATCAAATGGCCGTTTTTTTCGGCCGTGCCAAGTGTGAAGTCGGCAAACAAGGCTTCTTTTGAGGGGCTGGCTGCTGAGAGGCAGAGGCAGCAGCCCGGAAGGCCCTGAGATGGCCTCTCTCTGGTCAGATGTGAAAGCGATCGGAGGTTACAGTTGTCAGGAAGAACGAGTAGAAAGAACCTTACATAAGAGAGCGCATCCTCAGGACTGCGAGAGTGTGTACCGCCATTCAGTAGTCATTTTCCGCGTCTGAGTGAAACCTGGCCAAAAGAGGAAAGAAATGCTCCCAAAGGTTTGCAAATACCGTCTTTTAACTCTCAACCTAGCAACGACAGAGAAAGGGGCTATTATTTCCCATCTATCCTGTTTCCCTCCCCCACCCTTCCCTTTATTGGTTGGGGACCCAAGTTATTGTAAAATCTTTTGACTTTCAAATAAGTTCGGTGCTAACACTTAGTAAGTTCCTAGGAAATTCCAAGTATTTTTGCTAGCACTTAGTAAGTTCCTAGGAAATTCCAAGTATTTTTAAATTTAAAGAGAAGACAGCAATAGCAATAAATGACATTAAGCATTTAAAGCTGACCTTTTAATAAGGACTCATGAGATTAGTGGTAGGCCTTGAGTGTGTCTATCTACACAGTGCCTGAGGCGCTCCCCATATCCAGCAGGAGCTAGAGGGGCTGAGAAATCTTTGCTTCTGTACCTCTCACTGCTGGCTTCTGTATCTTTCCTGGTTCCGGGACTGGGACCCATGTGCGACCCAGGCATACGATTCCTCCAGCTTTGCTCTCTTGGGAAACCCTTCAAAGGTGTGAGCTGACTAAAAGCTACACGCAAAACAAAACAACAAAACAAGTACGACTGTGAAATGAGCTTTCTAGCGAGCCCGTGTGGAATCGCCAGCGTGCTCACCCTCCAGTTAACCAGTGTAAGGGACTCATTTACTGTAGACTGCCAGCTGCTTTCCTCTCTCTCCTTGCCTGATGTCACTTGGGTAGAAATCAGTGCCCACATCCCCACCCCTCCTCAGTCTTTGTAAAGCTGGTGGCCCCGGGAGGTGGCCTGTGTGTCAGACCAGGATGGAAAGGAAGCACATTGTTTCCGCCATTCCCTGGTCTGACAAAATAGCCAGCCCTGAAAATGTATCCCGAAGGAATGAAATCTAAGTACCTCTCAGGAACGGGCTGGTGTGTTGGGGCACGGCTCTCCACAGTTCAGCTTTTCATTCTGGATTCTGGTGTGGGACACCGTGGTGGCTGCTGTGTCCCACATCCACTGGAGTGACGTGTCCCACATCCACTGGAGGAGAAAGGCTCTTTCAGCCACGCCGCAGGGTGCGTCCCAGTCCTCCGAACCTAGCGCTTTGTGGGCTCTCTCTCTTTTTAAAGACAGGATTTCTTTGTGTAACAGTCCTGGAATTTACTATGTAGACCACGTTGGCATCGAACTCACAGAGATCCACCTGCCTCTGCCTCCGGGTGCTGAGATTAAAGGAAGTGTGCCACCGCATCCTGCTTTTGTGGTCCTGTTAGAGACCTGACTTGCTCAGGGTTGCCCCCTCCTGGGGGATGGCTTGTATAGGTACCAGGATCCACCCAGGGGCTGAGGAAAGCAAGGAATCCAAGAAGACTGAGATTTTAAACCCCCATGATTAAGGAATTGGGGATATTCACAAAGAGACCAACCAAACAAAACTCTGAGAATAGCCATCAATACAAGAGAGGTAAACTGCTAAGCATACCGAGACCATCCAGAACCAGGTCTAATGCCGGGACCCAAGAGTCAGGCTGCTAACTGAGTCTTGGGTGATCCAGGGCTTCCGATCTCGTTTGTAAAATAAGAATAATAGAATTATTGGAACAGTCACCCAGAACACCTCTTTACATGAAGCTCCTACTTTGAAAGGACACTACACTGGGCCGAATTGAAATGGCAAGCCCGGGGTGTCGCAGCTTTTACTTGGTGCGAGCTACAGAATAAGCTCACGGGCCGACACTTTACTTCATTTTTGTCTTTTGAAGATAGTTGGAGTGTAGGTCTGTGGAAATGTATGTATTGCTTGGGTTCATAAAATGGAAAAAAATTATGTCGCATCTGTTGCCTGTTTTTTTTTTTCTAAATAAAACTTTCAGATTCCCATCCTCTAGGACACAGCTGTAGAACAGAAATATAATTCAACAATATAAATAATTGAACATTCTCCAATGGCTGCATTACAAAAGAAAATGAAGCAGATACAATTAATTTAGGCAGTATACTCTATTTGAGCTAGATGATTTATTATTTGTAATTACTGATACTGTGATTGCACAGAATCCTTATAAAAGCCCTTGCTGGAAGTTTCTATATCTTCTTCTAAGTCTTAGGACTCAGGTGCCTTTTACAGGTGTCACATGCGTCTGGCTCCTGCTCTGTGGGATAGCATAGCTTGAGAGGCTTGCTGGAGCTTTTCCCCTTTCATCCCCATGTGCTTGTGATTTGTTCTCATATTAGTTATTTTCGAGCTCAGGCTGGTCTCAAACTTGCGGTCCTCCTGCTTCAGCCTCCTGGGTACTGGATTGTGGTGTGCTCCTCCACTCCAGGCTTAGCTTTGCTAGGCAATCTTATATATATTATGAGAGAGAAAGAGAGAGAAAGAGAGAGAGAGAGAGAGAGAGAGAGAGAGAGAGAGAGAGAGAGGGTTTCTCTATGTAGCCCTGGCTGTCCTGGAACTCGCTTTGTAGATCAGGCTGGCCTTGAACTCACAGAGATCCGCCGGCCTCTGCCTCCAGAGTGCTGGGGTTAAAGGCTGGGGTTAAACGCATGCTGTGCTGCCGCTGTCACCGCCACCACCACCCAGCTGCTGGGTAACCTTGTTTGTTTCAAAGATTTTTCTTGCTGGGAATGAACTATCTGAAAGTTTAGTAATTTAACACAAAGTGTTGACTATTTCTCACAGGTGCGCCAGACTCAGGATTATATTACAGACTTCGGGTCCCGAGGTTTCATCTGTACTTTCTGTCTGAAGCATTCCTTCACTCTCATTTAGCCATGTATTTGATTACATATGGAAGCATGAACTCACTGAGTTTTGTTTCGTTTGGTAGGGTATGAGCCATTGTTTATTGAGTGTTTAAGCTGTTTGGTCGTAATGCTTTTTTTTATGGCATGTGTGTGTCTGCATATTCTTGTGTGTGTGCATGGGTGCATATCTCTGCATGTTGGCTCTGGAGCTTCATGCAAGTCATCTTCCTCAGTCACTGGCCACCTTATTTTTTGAAACAGAGTCTTGCACTGTACCTTGAGCAAGCCAATTTGTCTGGGCTGGCTGGCCTGTGGGTGGCCTCCTGCCTCTGCCTTCTGAGCTTGAGGATTACAGACACTGTAATATTATTACACCACTGCACTTGGCTTTCTACATGGGTTCTGTGTTATAGACTCAGGTTCTCACGTGTGTGTGTGTGTGTGGGTGTATGTGCATGTGTACGTGCATGAGTGTACGTGGAACACTTTAGTCACTGAGCCATCTCCTTATTACCTACCCTATAATACTTTAAGTTGTAGAAACAATCTCCATTTGTGCTGAGGTATCTGGCGTGATATTGTCTACATAGCAACTTCTACTCTACAGATGTTAGTCTCAATTTCATTTTTTCCTGCTGTAATAGAATGTTTAAGCATTTCAACATGGGGCTGGGGAAATGGCTTAGTAGTTAAAATCGAGTACCGTTCTTCCAGAGGATCTGAGTTTGGTTCCCAGTAATTAACACTGTCTGTAACTCCAGATCCAGAGGGTCCAGCTTCCTATTCTGGCAGGTACCTGCACTCATGTGCACAGATACATGCACACAAACATGTAATTAAAATATTTAAAAATATTTCAGCATAGTATTTTGCAGGGCTTTTCAAAGCACTATGCCTTTCTTCCACAAAAGAAAGATAATTAATCAGACCTGGCGACTCATGGTTGCAATCTCAGCACTTGGGAGAGCGGAGGCAGGAAGATGGCCTCAAGTGGGAGGAAAGCCTGAACTACTTCCTAAGTGTGTATAGAGACTCTACTTAGTGAGTTCCAGGGCTGCATAGTGAGACTTTATCTTAAACAAACAAGCCAACCAGCAAGCAAACAAACAAAAAATAACAACAACAACAAAAACAAGGAAGAAAAAGAAAAAAACAAGCAACCCCTCCCTTTTTTTTTGGGTTGGAACTCAGGGCCTCAGGATGCTAGGCAAGCACTCTTTACCACTGAATTCCAGTTGTAGCCAACGCACTGACTTGACTTGTCACATTTCTCTACCAGCTCAGAAACATTGTAGCCTTTTAACACCCCACCCCACAACACTCTCTAGGTTTTTTGTAACTCAATAATAGGTTTCTCCACTGAAACAGTAAGCCAGATCAAACCGAACTGAAAAAGTAAAAAGAAGTTTAGTTGAGCAAAGCAACTCCCGGGTGAGTTCTCCAGTTCCAGAGATTGAGGCAGGAGAAGTCACGCCTGAACTAAAGCAAGATTACATAGCCTGAAGGTGAGGAGTGATGATGTGTCAGACACAAGCTAAGTTTATGCCTAGGTCGAAAGCTGAATGCTTTTGGCAGGGACTTGGGCAGCTGGCAACTTCAGGGGAGGAAACTCTAGTAGCTGCCAAGAATGCACAACTGGGCTTTTTGGTGTCTTCCCTTTATTCAGAGAGTCTCTGAGTGGGCAGGGTTTGGAGAGAGAGGAATGGGGCCTTCTGAGTCATGCAGGGGTGAGCTGGAGATTCCTACTGAACAGCCCTACCTATTTTGGTATATGGACACTGGTTCAAATCTAGCTACTTCCTATTGGCATGGGATAACATGGAGAGGGGGAGTCAGGAGTTGGTGGGCTCATGCTCAGTGGGAGGTATGGGTGAAGAAGCATTTGGTTAACTGCCACCCTGAAGACCTCATGAATCCACTCCAGGAGGAACAGGCAAGTTGCTAGGAGAAAAAAATGGACAGATTACCACTGGCCCTGTAAGCGGGAAGAGTGAGGACTCCCAGAAAGAATGGAAGGGAGATGTGCCCTGGTTGTATTGGCAAAGTTCTTCAGGTGATTTGTGGGATGACTCAATATTAGTTTCCACCAGACCAGATTCATTGATACAGTAGCAGCACACTGTCCCCAGAAACATGCAGATGTCTGCAAAACAGCTGGAACAGACTTATACCTTGGTGTCACAGCAAAGGTTATAGCTTTGGGTTAAAAGGCATGGACATTTTGAGGGAAAAAATATACCCCAGAAGACAGAAGAGACAAAGGTGAATGAGCAAGACACAAGGGCTTGACCACCCCGGCCACTCATTGAGACATTCTGGAAAACTGGACGGTGCAGGGTCCAGTTGCTGGGAAGACAGTTTATCCTGGGTAGGTGTTGCGCCTATAGAGGTGGTACCGCACTGATGTCCCAGGAGCTTGATAATTGAAGGGGTGGAGAGGATCACAGTGTAGGGTCCTGAACATTGGGGCTCTAGAGATTTAGAAGATAACTGCTTGAGGAGTCCCCTGGGAAGAAGTGAGGTGGGCTCAGGAGCAGTTGGGTGTGTTGGTGTGTGGGCAGGGAGATATCTGTCAGCATGTGTGTAACATGAAGGGCCTGCTTTGTTGGGGTTTCTGTCCTGCCCAGTTCCCACAGCTGGCAAGTCCCCCCAAAAAATCACACAGAGATCTCCATAAGTTATAAAACTGATTGGCCTATTAGCTCAGGCTTCTTATTAGCTCTTGTAGCTTATATTAACCCATTATCCTTATGTATGTTAGCCACATGGCTCGGTACCTTTTTCAGCGGGGCAGGTCACATCCTGCTTCTTCGGTGGTCTGGGTAGGACTGGGGAGGAGTGGGCTTCCTCCTTCCCACCATCTCCTGTTCTCATTGCCCCACCTCTACTTCCTGTCTGGTTTTCCTGCCTATACTTCCTGTCTGGCCAATCAGCATTTATTTAAAATGTGATTGACAGAATATAGACAGTTCTCCCGTACCACATGTGAACAAAGAAGGGACCATAGGAGGGGACCATAGGAGGGAAAGAGGGGGTAGGTACCCTGCCAGTGGAGGGGTCTAGGCTGCGAGGTGGTGTTGAGGAGGAATGGCCTTCCGTAAAGGAACTCAAAAGGGCTTAGGCTTGTAGGAGAGTGTGGGGTGACCTGGAGGTGGGTATGGGCAGTGGGAAGCAGGAAGGGCCAAGGTAACCTGAGTTCAAAAGAGAGCTTGATGAGTTGTTGTTTGATGAGTCTGTTGGCCCTTTCAACCTTTCTCAAGAATTGTTTGTGGTAGGGGATTGGAGTTTCCAGGAGATGTTGAGGGCTTCAGACATGCATGAGCCAGCTGGAAGTGAAAGCTGGCTCACTGTCCATTTGGATGGTCTGTGGAATGCCGAACCAGGGATGATGTGATCTAGGAGTATCTGAGCCACCACATCTGCTGTTTCCCTGGAGGTGGGGAATGCCTCTATCCACGCTGTAAAGGTGGTAGAGCTTCATATGAAAGGGCATGTGTGTGAAGTCATCCTGCCAGTCCTTGTATGGTTGGTGACCTCAGAATTGGTGCTAGGGCTGGCATATCTAGAGGGCCTCCTGGGTGCTGGCCTTGGCACACATTTGTCAGGAGGAGTGGACCTGTAAAATATGGACTTGAAGATTGGTGTGGTCAAAGAGGGGCTCTAAGAAGTGGAACAAAGTCTTGGGGTCTTTATGTAAGGTTTGGTGGATGTCTGAAATGATGGAGAGTGCCTGATCCTGGGGGAGGATGAGGCAGTTATTAAAGTAGAACCATCTGTCTTTTGTCTGTGTGGCCCCTTTATTCAGGAGTTTGACTCTCTCCTCTGGTTAGTAACAGGGCTTATAGGAGGGTGTCAAAAACAAAATATGTCCTGTAGATCCAGTGGAGATGGAGACTTAGTCCCTAAGCTACTGAGTCAGCCTTGGCATTGCCTAAGGCCTCTGGGGTCCTTGGAGGGCCCTGACAGTGGATTATGGCCACCTTGGCAGGGAGCTGAGGGCCTCCAAAAGCTTGGCTATAAGGGGTCCATTGACAATGGGAGTGCCCTTGGTAATGAGGAAGACCCTTTCCTTCCAGAGGACAGAATGGATATGGGCTATTCAAAAGGCATATTTAGAGCCAGTATAGATGTTAGCCCATTGACCCTTGACTATCTGAAGCGCTTTAGTCAAGCCGATTAATTTAGCCTTTTGTGAAGAGGTCCCCACCGGCAGGTGGGCTGCTTTAACCGTTTTAGTGGAAATGATCACTGTGTAAGCTGCCTGGTGGTTTCTGTCTATAAGAGAGCTTCCATCAAGAAAGGGTGAGTTAGGGATCTGTGAGGGGTTGGTCTAGGAGATCAGGCTGGGGTGAACATAAGGTCTCCACAGCCTCTGGGCAGGAGTGGGAGGGGGTATCAGAGGAGAAAGGGACAGGGAGGAGGGTTACAGGGTTCAGGGCAGGGCTGAAGGCCAAGGTAATGTGTGTGTGTGGGTTTCTAGAAAGAGTAAATGAAAGACCTGGACCCGTGAGGGTCTAAGGAGGGAAAGAGAAGAATGGCTCAGGTCTGAGAGGCAGTGGGTGGAGTATACAGTGACTGGCTGAAACAGGGTGATCTTGAGGGCCTCCCAGGTGAGTTCAGCTGCGGCTGCCAGGGCTCTCAGGCAGGCTGCCATCCACACATGGTGGGGTTTAGTTGTTTGGAAAGGAAAGCAACAGCCCGATTTGAAGACCAAACTGGCTGAGCTAGAACCCTGGTGGCCACTCTCCTGGTGGAGTCCGGGAGAGCTAGGTTGGGGACCGTTAGGAGGGTGTCCCACAGTAAAGAGAAGCGGTGGCAGATGGTGGCTGGGTGGGTGAGGGGCCCTGTGGGAGTCTCTCTGGCTGCCTGGTACTGGGGCTTTGCTGTGATAGCAAAGTTAGGGATCCAGTGACGGAAGAAATCCCCTCAGGCCCAAAAATGAGAGAATCTGATCTGCTGTGGTCGGGGGGCTGTAAGTCCCACAGGTTTAGACTGGATCGGAGGTGAAAGTCTTAGACCCCAGACAGAGCTGAATGCTCAAATACATAATAGTGGGAGAGCATAGCTGAACCGTAGATGGGGGAACATGGCATCCCATGGAGCCAAAGCAGTTTAGGAGCAAAGAGGTGGTCTGTTGGGACAGAGACAGGGAGGGACACAACAAAGTAGGAGTCCATCTACATACTGGAGGAGTGTGCTAGGACTAGGGTCAAAGGTGGAAAGATCCCAGGCCAAGCCTTGGCCGAAGAAATGGGGGTTATTCTGAAAACCCTGAGGGAGAACAGTCCATGTGAGCTGTCTGGCAGACGTGTATCAGGGTTCTCCCAGGTGAAGGAAAAGAGAAAATATGAGGGTGTAGAGGGACAGTAAAAAAAAAGGCATCTTTTATTTTTTTATCAAATAAAATATAAACAAATGTAGAGTTTATTTTTCCATATTTTACAGACATCACCAGCCTATAAATAACCTCATAAATTATCAACATGAAGCTCTTACAATATGACATATAAAAATAATATTGCAAAGTACACCTCAGAATTGTGGGCTGTGCTTTTTTTTTTCTAGAATGTAGTGAAAGTCCATAAAACATATCAAGACAGCGAGCAGAGACACTCCATTCTGTTGTGTCCTTACAGTCATCCCCAAAAGATAACAGTCTCACAGGAAAGAAATAATACTTTCATGTTGGTAAGTTTCCCACAGAATTATTTTCTTTCTCACACACAATTTCATAATGAGAAGTGTGTACAAACTTCTCATCTCATTTGTAAAAACTCATCCTGCAGAAAATTCCCTGGCCTAAAGATTGGATAAGAACTGCAGGACTTTTAAGCCTTCGACCAGGGTTGTAGTTCTGTCTCTTCATAGAGATTTGGGCAATAGTTAAAGAAAGTAGATAATTCACAGTTTATCTGACTCAAAGCAACAAGAGACAGTGCCTAAAGAAATGCCAAGAGAGAAAATGTGTAATGCATAAGGAAAGTAACTCAGTCTAAGGAAGGTGTTATCCCTAGGAAACTATGTGAGGGTCTCATTTCATTGTAATTGGCAAAAAAAGTAAGTACAAGTATATTTACTCCTCTGCACCTGTGGCGAATAAAGAAAAGGAAGTGTTAGGTGCAGAATGGTAAAGCAGGAAGTTGTAGGAGGAATGTGTTAGACAGGTATAAGGGGTGGTGACACTGGGTGGGTTGGGATAACTGCCTCACTAATGAGGCAGAGGTCCTGAGCTAAGCTGTAAGCACTGCAGGGCTTATGCTTGGGGAGAATGGGAGTGTTGCAAGTCCCAGGGATTAACGGGCCCTGAGATAGGAGGCGGGTAATAATGGGTCTGAGGTCTTTTCAATGGGTTTCAGAAATAGGAAACTGGGGTCTGGAAGGGAAGGAGGAGGGGTGCTTAAGGTGAACTAGGACTGGCTGGTGGTGAGTAGCAACCACAGGGGTGGAGATATACCATACTTTGGGTTGACTGGATCCAGGAGAGTAGGGACAGGGCAGTCTGGGTTAGGGACCTATGAGGCAATTAAGGGAAGTCAGAAGAAAATGTGGGGGCCAAGAAGAGGGTGGCCCCAAAGTGGCTGAGGATATCATGGCCTAGTAAAGGTACTGGACAAACAGATATGACCTAGAAAAGACTGTGGGAAGAATCGTCCTGCAAGAATGCAGGGAAGTGGCAGGGTCTTAGGTGGAAAGGAGGGTATCCCAGCCATCCCTGTGACAGAAATTGGTGAGGGAACTGTGAGACCTGGGTGAGATGTCAAGACAGAAAAGGTTGCCCTGTGCCCACCAGAAGGTGATGGACTTACCCACTACCTGGTGTGTTACCCTAGGCTCAGAGTCTCCGAGTCTGGGTGCTATCAGTCCTTCACCAGGCTAGGGAGCTCAAAGGTTGGAAGAGTCTCAGATGCCTGTGCTGGTGAGGCTGGACCACCGTGGCGTGGCATAGAGGACATGACTGCATGGGCACATTCGGACGTCCAGTGGCCAGTCTGCTGGCAGACAGGGCATGGACTTGCTGGCAGCCGAGGGTTGGGGCAGCATCAGGACCAGGCCTTCCTTTTAAAGCAGGCCCCCAGCAGAGTTGACTTTGGCTGGCCTCGGGCGGGATGGAGCCTTGTGGACTTCCCCTGTTCCCTCTCCTGGAGTACCAATGACCACAGGGCAGCTACCAACGTGTGAGCATAGCCTTCTGTTGCAGTCAAGCCTGCTGGGAATACTCAGCTTCCTCTTCTCAGGCGTTAAAAACCTTAACAGCTATCTTCACCAATTCCTGCACGGGGAGTTGGGGAGCATTCTTAGCTCCCCATTTTTGTTTCTTTCTAATATCTGGTGATGACTGAGAAATGAAATGGGGAGCCAGACCTTGGCTCCTGCTGGGGAGGTGGGATCAAGGAGGGTAGAGCAGGTGGGTAGGATCCCAGCATGGTTGGGTGGAAGAGCAGACAGAAACAAGCAGGGAGATAGGATCTATTGTGGGTAGAGCAGGCAGGTAGAGAGTGGACAGGTAGCATCCCAGTGTGGCCAGACCAAATGCTGGGAGAGTCTAGTGAGTCAAAAAGGCAAATTGGATACCTTTGGGCGGGCCTTGCCAAGAGCACACCACAAACAACAGAATTAGTGTGAGAGGTTTATTGGGGAATGGGGAAAGTGAGGGAGCGAAAGGCCATCTTGGAGTGGATACATGAGAGACAGGTATACAGACAAACAGAACAGGGAAGAGACAAGAGGAAGAAGAGAGGTGAAGGTGCCAGTGACTCAGGCTGCCCAGTCGGGGTGCAGAGCTCAGGGTCAGTCCCTGGGTGAAAAGGCCCCTGGAGTTGCCACAACCTTGGCCAACAAAACCTGGGCTGCTGAGCACTGGCTGCAAAGGGAGGGGTGGAAGTGCGGAGCTCACAAACCCTGGATAAGGGAGTTCAAACCGTTTGTTTTGGGCGTACTGTGTGAGACGACCCCAGTTTGGATAAATTTTGCAGCAGGCATCCCAGGGGTGAATGAGGGTTAGGTTTAGGCCCAGCGTCGTCCATTTCCAAGCCTGTGCCAGAGACCAAAGACTAGGATAAGGTGTCCCCTGATATACCCTAGGGTCGAGTGGTGGGGTGGGGGTAGTCTTTGGGAAGGACATCTCCTAACACAAAGGTCCCCGAGAACAGAGCATGTCTCTGCTCCAGAAACAGATCGGGCTTGCCCTGCTGCGGCCTCAGCTTGGCAGGTGACCCTGCGGGTACTTGACCCAGAAAGAGGCACCCGGTACCCCTTTAGGTGGTGGGACAGGTATATTTGAGCAAAGCAACTTCTGGGTAGGTTCTCCAGTCCCATAGATCGGGGCTGGAGAAGTCACATGCCCTAACTAAAGCAGGGAGCTTATATAGCCTGCAGGTGTGGGGGTGGGGGAGGTGAGATGATGATGACGTAATCACCACAAACTGGGTTTATGCCCAAGTATGGTCAAAAACTGTATGTTTTAGGTGGGGACTTGGGCAGCTGGCAACCTCAGGGGAGGAACCTACAGTAGCCTCCAAGAATGCAGAACTGGGCTTTTTGGTGTCTTCCCTTTGTTCGGAGGTTCTCTGAGTGGGCAGGGTTTGGAGAGAGAGACAGTAATGGAGCTTTCTGGATCATGCAGGTGCGAGCTGGAGGTTCCAACCGAACAAAACACACACACACACACACA
>PVIU01020712.1:0-33363 GCA_004026605.1 Ondatra zibethicus | reverse complement strand
CACTGTCCTTCATCTCGTGACTGTCCAGCTTCCTCTTCTGGGTTTCTGGGCTTACAGTCCCTCCCCCACCACGCGGACGGAAATGCAGCATGTCCATCCGGCCAGATGTCCTAGCATGGGATTCCTGACTTCATAACGCTGCACTAATCCATACTTTTGAGTATATCACTATGTAGATGTGGTTTGGGGAACCGCAAGATGGGCTTTTAGAAAGTTAGGTATGCTTGCAGTACCCGGAAAAAAAATTCTAGACACTTCTGGGCACTTTGGCACCGTGGCAGAGCCAGTAGTAGGCATAATGAAGACTTTTGGCAAAGCCCTGCCCAGGTTTTTTTTAAAAAAAAAAGCGTCGGGTAGGGGTGGGGGAGGGGCGGGCCATCGGCCTGTACACTGAAACTTCTACCACTGCTGCCTGCATGCAGGAAGGAGCACAATTCAGGCAGGCAGGCCAGGCCTGATCAGCTCCTAGGAGACACAGCAACCGCCAACAGAGTCTGAGCAGGAGCTGCAGCTGTTCGGCAACCCTGCTGGCTGCAGCACTCAGCACAACAGCTTTCCCTCCTCCCTTAAAGGGGCCGCCTCCACAAGGAAGTACAGATCAAAGCTTTCACCAGCTCATCACAGGCAACCCCAAATATACCAAGGTGCACATCCGGGGCTTTCCAAAGCCCATGGATGAAAAGTACAAAGGGCACTTGAGACCTCCCTAAAAAGCACGGTTCCCCATACCCAGAGCTAGAGCTCAGCATAGTGGGATGCCTGTAATCCTGGTACTGGGGGCCTGATGCAGGAGAATCTCCAGTCCAAATTCAGCCTGAGCTACAGGGTGAGTGAGAGTCTGTCTCAAAGCAAACTCCAGCATAGACCAGCAGGGCTCTTGCTTCTGAGGAGACCCAGAAATGCACACAGGCTGAACACTGAGAGATGCTCCTCCTTAGACTGGGCTGTCCCCAGACATCTCACACCTAGGAAATGGCACAGAGGGGAGGTCCTGTCCTCTGTGCACCACAGCAGAGGCACCTGGCAAAGTTCATCCCTTGTGGGCGATGGGAACTTTGAGCACCCTATGGATGCCAGGTTTGTTGAACCTGAAGCTGTGACAGAGTTGGACCCCACTCCTCAGTAACTTCCTGCAGACTCTGAAAAAAGCTCCGAAGGATGACCAGAGGCTGACTCACATGTGTGGATTTGGACCCTGTGCATCTACAAGACAATGTGGAAAATGTCTACAAGTTTGGATCGCTATTACCTGAGCTCAAGCTGTACACTCTGGGTACACTCAGCAAATTCCATCAGATTTGACAGCAAGAGGGCACAAGGAATGAGTTGGAGACAGAAGTGAATAACAAGGAATGCTGGTCAGATGGTGACAATTCTTGAACCTTAAGGAAGTTTCACATGGGAGGTTTTGAGGTTGGCTCTTTATAAATGTCTGCAGAATCTTTTCACAAGAAAAGCCAGAAATTTTTGCCAGAAAACTGTGCATAAGTATATATCAAGAAATTAGAAGACAGAGTTAGTAAAGAAATGAGGCCTGGGGATATAGTTCAATGCCAGAGCCTCCTAGCATGTAGAAGGTCCTGGATTCTATCTCCACCTGCTTTGTGAAAACACACACACGTGCACATGTACACTCAGAGAGAAAGAAAGGAGAGAGGGTTTTTTGGTTTTATTTTTGGGTTTTTGGTTTTCCAAGACAGGGTTTCTCTGTGTAGTCTTAGCTGTCCTGAAACTTACTCTGTATACCAGGCTGACCTCAAACTCACAGATCTGCTTGGCTCTACCTCTCAAGTGCTGGGATTAAATGTGTGAGCCACCACTGCCCGGCTGAGAGAGGGTATTTTGTAGTGTGGTTTGAGGGAGAACTTGATGAAGTTATGAAGCTCTGGTTTCTGAGGAATGAGAAGGAAAACATCCCATCAGCTATAGTCAATGCCTAGTACCTATTCTGTATTTGGTCTAGGTATTATAAGACAAAGAGGGAAAAATTAAACTTACAATGCTCAGCAATTATACATTAAACTTGATACATTGGGAATTTAAGAAATCTCCCACTGAAGGAAAAAAGAAAGACAGAGGTGGCTGACTTGGAGCTCCGTGAGTCTGAGAGACCCATGGAGGCTCTGAAGAGTGATGCGGCTGAGCCCACAGAGCCCACAGTAGCTCCAGAACAACCTAAAAGGGAAAAAAAGGAACCTGGGTGTGGTGGCGCACGCCTTTAATCCCAGCACTCGGGAGGCAGAGGCAGGCGGATCTCTGTGAATTCGAGGCTAGCCTGATCTACAAGAGCTAGCTCTAGGACAGGCACCAAAGCTACAGAGAAACCTTGTCTAGAAAAAAAAAAGGGAAAAACAGGTAAGTCTTATGGGAAAATGCGTTTAAAAAGTAGACTCACGAAACTGGAAAGAAAAATGGCAAAACAGAGAGCCATGAACAGCAGAGAATGACAAATCTACACCCATTGCCAAGGTGTCTCAGTCGGCAGATTGCAAGCACAAAAGTCATGCTTGCAGAAACAGCTCAATACTGATTAGGGTGTGCCCTAAACCCACCAGCGGCGACTGCAGCATGCTCTGCTTACCCTCCTAAAAGACAGAAAGCTTGGGGCAACTGTGCAGCCCAAAGCCTACAAGCACAACATGTGTGCCCAGCGGCTGGCACAGAGGACAGAGTGATGTGCAGCAGCCTGGAGCTCCCTTGGAAACATGCCATTACTGAATAGGGCTGGCCTTAGCCCACCAGCCGGACCCTAGCATTTAGCTGCTGTGCCTGCATTCCATGCTGCTCAGGGTAATTGGAGCTGCTACAAGCACAGACTCGAGCGTGGCAAGCCTGTCGCGGCAGGCATTGAGGGCAGGGAAGTGTGCGGCAGCCAGGAGCTCGCAGGGAACCTTCACCTGGATGCCCTGCCTCGTTGCAACATCACCCTGACTCTGGGCAACAGCAGGATGTCCAGACAAGTCTCAGCAATGGTCCAGTATTTGGTTCAGTGCTTCAGAAACCAGAAACCTTGAACCAGATCAAACACTGATTCTCATGAATACTTGACGTAATGCTGTTTGGGCAAAATATCTATACTGTGTGACATACTGCAGTTTCCAATGCCACTATGATGAATTGAGAGGTAAGAAAGATGGAGGAATGGAGTGGTAAGCAAAACTATAGAGGCACAATGGAGATAATTGCCACCAGACCATGCTGAAGTCTCTGGTACATGTTGACTCCGGGAAGCCATGCAAATGTCTGTGGTCCATGTTGCTCACCAGAAACCATGTGGAAGTCCATAATATGTGTTCTCACTGACTGTCAAGGGCAAAAAAGCTACTTCTTCAGTGGTATTGATGACTGCAGACTCACAGTCGAGAAAGAGGGACATGGAAAGCTTCTGTGACAACCCTTACTCCCTCCCCACCTCCACCCTCAAAAAGTAATAGCCTACAGAGGAAACCATTGAAGAGAATTCTTAAAAAGTGTAATAAGGATGCTGAAGTGTAGCTCTCCACAACTGAGGGCTTCTGACAGGGGTGTGAGTGGGGAAGAACTCAGTTATCTTTAAGGGGCTGGACACAGGGAGTTTAACCTTGGTCCAGTGTATACACTGTATAGGTAGTATATATACAGTATATACAAACACAAACTGGACTTGTGTTTTTGCTTGCTTGCTTTCTTTTCTTTTTTTTTATGTTTGGTTTTTTGAGACAGGGTTTCTCTGTAGCTTTGGAGCTTGTCCTAGAACTAGCTCTGTAGAACAGGTTGGCCTCAAACTCACAGAGATCTGCCTGCCTCTGCCTCCCGAGTGCTGGGATTAAAGGTGTGCGCCACCACCACCCGGCTGTGTTTTTGCTTTCTTTAGTTTTGTTTTTCTCTTCTTTTTTGGGTGGAAGGCCACAAGGATCGGGGGCAGATCTAGGAAGACTGAGAAGTGAGTGTGATTGGGATGCATGATGTGAAATTTCTAAATAATCAATAAAAAGATTATATTGGGAAAAAGGTACTGAATGGACAGAAAAAATAATCTCCCACTGAAAGTAGTTAGTATAGGTAACATAAACAACCCAGAAATTAACCCTCATGTGTGTGGTCAAGTAATTTTTAACTAGAGTGCCAAGACAACTTAACAGGAAAAGAATACTTTCAAAAACAAAGGTTTTCGGCTAAGTAGCCTGTGCACATACAAAAGAGTGAGGTAGGGTCCTTATCTTCCATGATATAAAAAAAATGAACTCAGTTATGCGGTGGTGGCACACACCTTTAATCCCAGCACTTGGGAAGCAGAGGCAGGTGAATCTTTGTAAATTCAAGGTCATCCTGGTCTGGTCTACAAGAGCTAGTTCCAGGACAGGATCCAAAGCTACAGGGAAACCCTGTCTCAAAAAAGCAAACAACAAAAAAATAAACAAAAAACTCAAGGGCCAGGGAAATGGCTTGGTAGGTAAAGTGCTTGCTGTAGAAGCACAGGTACTTGGATTCAGATTTCTAGAGTTCACATAAGAGCACGATGGCACACATCTGTAATAACATTGCTGGGGGGGGGGCAGAGATTAGTGGATCCCAGAGTCAATGGCCCACCAGGGCCATTGGACCTGTGAGCTTTGGGTTCAGTGATGGACCTTGTCTCAAAAAATAAGGTGGAATGTGATTGAGGAAGACATCTGATATCAATCTCTAGTGCACACAAACAGGGAAGCACAAACAGACATCACACACACACACACAGTGTCAAATACAAAAAACTAAAAATGCATCAAAAACTAAAATAGACCAGTTAAAACCATAAATGCTAACAAGTAAATACTAGAGGAACTTCTCAACATTATAGTTGGGGATGATTTCTTAGATACAATATCAAGTCAGAGAACAAAACTGAAAGTTCACAGAAGCCAGAGACCAGCAATTTAAGGTCATCTTTAATTTGATCTTTGACTACATTAAGCCCTGTCCCTAAAAACAAACCCAAATTTCTGTACATCAAAGGATACAAAACAGCTGTGTTTGGTGGTGCATGTCTTTAATCCCACCACCCTGGACATAGAAGACTGCCTAGTAGTTCTAGGTCAGCCAGGGCTACATTTCCAGATTCTGTCTCAAAAACGAACAGGAACACAATTAAGATAACGAAAAATGAAACCTACACATTGAGACAAAGTATTTGATAGACATGTTAATGATGATTAATAACAAAAGTAAATGCCTACAAATCAGTGAAAAGAGCTCTGATTAAAGAAATAAGGTCGTGTGTGGTGGCACATATCTGTCAATCCTAGAGCACTAGAGGGTGAGGCAGGTGAACCTTAAGTTCAAGGCCAGCCTGGGCTGCAGAGCAAAACACTGTCTCAAAAAAATGAAAAAGAAAATACTTATGTAGGCAATCCTCAAACAGCAATTAGCTTTTCATACTGTGTCAATATATCATTCTTCAAAATAAATAAATTTACAGGTTTCAAAACAGGAATATCATATTCCCTAACAAAAATAATCTTGAATAAATGTGATTCGCCAGAGGAGCATATATTTGGTGCTCAATTAGAAATCATTATTATTTTTTCATTTTGTGTGTGTGTGTTTTAAAAGAGCTATTTATTTATTTGTTTGTTTGTTTTTTTGCGGGGGAGGGATTCAAGACAGGATCTCTCTGTGCAATAGCTCTGGTTGTCCTGGAACTTGCCTTGTTACCAGACTAGCCTTGAACTCAGAGATCCACCTGCCTCTGCCTCCCAAGTGCTGGGATTAAAGGCAAGCGCAAAGACTACCTGGCAGGATTTATTTATTTGTTTATTTATTTATTTATATACATACATTGGTGTTTTGCCTGCATCCATGTCTGTGGGAAAGTTCTGGAATTAGAGTTACAGCTGTAAGCTGTCCTGTGGGTGCTGGGAATTGAACTCAGGGCCTCTAAAAGAGCAGCATGTGTTTTTAA
The DNA here is from genome assembly GCA_004026605.1 of Ondatra zibethicus. NCBI lineage: Eukaryota > Metazoa > Chordata > Mammalia > Rodentia > Cricetidae > Ondatra > Ondatra zibethicus. Next base: position 27,443 of record PVIU01020712.1, on the reverse strand, counting down.
CCACTGAATCATCTCTCAACATCACTTGAGATCCAGCTCAGTGTTGAGCGCATAAATTAAGGCAAACAGAATCTTAGGCAGAAATACGATTTTAGTGCGCTTTTTTAAATTATTGTTTTTAATTTATTCTTCTCTCATACAATACATCCAGGCCACAGCTTCTACTCCTTCACTCCTCCCAGTGCCCCTCCCAATCCCCGCCAAGAACACACACACATACACATCCCCTCTGTGAAGCAAGAAGCCTTTGGAAAGGCTGGCGCTGGTCCTGAGCATCGCAACCTGTGATTGGCTTAGACATTTCTCCATTGGATCCCCACATTGCCTCGCCTACCCCGTGCTCGGCTTCTTCTCCTTCCTTTGCCTAGTGGCTTGCGGGTTAGCATCCGTGCATCTCTCTGCCCTTTTGGTCTCAGCACGGGACATGTTGTCATCCTTAATTTGCTCTGTTCTCCTTGGCTTCGTGATCAGCCTCCCGAGTCTCTGAGTCTCACGGTCATCTCCTCGAGGTCTCATCTGGACCCACGGTCTAGCCTTGCATCTCGGTAGCCTTGCCTCATCTTGGTCTCACCTTCCTGTGTGGTTTCGCATCCTGGTTTGTCTCTAATCTACAGGTTTGTGCTCTGCCTAATCAGCCATGGAAGGTGACCGAGTGGTCCCAGAGGGCAGCCTGGATGCTGCCAGAGTGGAAGGAGCAGAGGCCTTGTCACGCCCACTCCAGGCCTCAACTCCTGTAACTGCCACAGCGCACTCAGTTGCCAGGCAGGGCCGGTTGTCTTGGAGCAAGACAAGGCTTCAAGGCCGCTCAGGATCCAGGCTTCCTAACCTGGAGTGGGAGGGGGCCAACCAGGAGGAGCACCTCATTCCTCTCTAGCAGCTGGCTCCATACATCTCCTGTTACATTTGCAAAGGCTACTTAATAAATACAGCAACCATCACAGAATGTCTTCATAGCTTCTGTAAAAGCAGCATCATAAAACATTTTGAGCATAGCAACAGATGTCCAAAGTGCAACACTGTAGTGCATGAGGCCAAACCTCATAATAACCTGAGGTCAGATCCACAATTACAAAACATAGTGTACAAATTAGAGGCAGGTCTAGAGGAAAAAGAAGAAAAGCAAAGGCATGAATTCTACAATGAAAATTGTCCGCAGCCAGGCCCTTCAAGCGAAGGGAACACTAAGGGAGTTGTAGAATCCTGTGTTAATTCACATGAACCTGATATGTCTTTAGTCCTGGAGTCTATGAGCACTAATGCAGACATTGAACATTGGAAACCACTACAAATGAAATTTGTGCGAGTCTCAGGAAATGCAACCGTTGGACATATAGAAAAATTTCTCAAAAGAAAACTGGGCCTTGCTGCAGCGTGTCGGGTAGATATCATGTGCGGTGGGCAGTGGCTGAAGGACTTTCAAACTCTGCAAGAAGTCTAGTGTACAGTAGGGGATGCTGGGATGCAGGACGGTATGCTAGTCCTTTATTACAGTGTTGTGCTTGCTCCTCTCAACGTGACTTGCTAGGGGTGGTATGAAGGGGCAGAAAGTAAGAAGGCCTCTGCAGAACTGCATCTTACTGAAGAGTTCCAGAAAACATGGAATCCCTAGAATTTGTACTGTTTCTGACACACCTGTTTCCTGCACCCGGAATCCTAGTATTTAAGGCACAGCTTGGAACTATGGGATACAAAACATTGACTTTTTAAATTCCTTGGGATTCCAAGAACTGTGATGTTGAATGTTGCATCTCATCTTTGAGATAAGTTGTTGACCATTTCCTCTTTGGTTGAACTGTTCTCTTTCAAGTTGGTTGAAATTCTGCTGTTTGTGATGACTTCCAGTGATCGTCTTTTTGGAAAACAGCACACCAGAGGTTCAAGGCCTGTCTTCCTTAAGTTGCAGAGTAAACTCACATAGACTACATTTGTTTTTGCTACTTTTGTATATTGTCGTAATATTTTGAAGTTACTTGTTTTTGTAACTGACAGCACTCCTGAAGAGATGTTACTCAGTTCTAAAAGGTAGGAGTTACTATATTAGGGGAAGAAACCATATCCAGTAGGGTGTATAACTGAAACCAAAACCTTCAGGATAGTAAAAAATCTTAACATGTCTTAAAATAAGAGGTGCTCTTCTTGACTTATACATACATAAATTATTAAATATATATTAAACTAAATATATATGTTACACACACACACACACCATAGTTGTTATCTGTGCTACTGGTGTAGTGTGACATCAGGCAAAGATCCCCATAGAATGATTGCTGATACCTTGTGATGAAATAGAAAAATTCAGTTTAACTTCAGATGCTTATAGAGTACTTACTTATTGTTTCTTTAGCAAGTCACTTTTACTGATTTAATGTTTGCTGTCTGTTTTCCTATTATTTTGTCACTGGAATTAAAAAATAAGGTTGTGAGCCTGGCAGTGGTGGCGCACGCCTTTAATCCCAGCACTCAGGAGGCAGAGGCAGGCGGATCGGTGTGAGTTCGAGGCCAGCCTGGTCTACAGAACTACTTCCAGGACAGGCTCCAAAGCCACAGAGAAACCCTGTATAGAAAAAAAAAAAAAGAAAGAAAGAAAAAAGGTTGTAAGCTCACTTTAATGTAGAGACTTCAATTTTAAACAGTCCTTTTTATTCCCCCCACCCCCTATTCATATCCTGATGCTTTCTAAAAGATACCTTACAGGCTCTGTCTCACAGAAGGAACATTTTAAAGTCTGTATTGGAAACTTTAAACATTGGACAAAGAGTGGTAATTGTAAAGAACTTGTGAACTCACTGGGCATGGTGGCACATGGCTGTAATCTCCGAATTTGGGAAAGGAGAGTAGAGGATCAGGAGTTCAAAGTCTCCTTCAGGCAGCACTACTGGGAGATGCTGAAAACTTTAAGAAGGCTGGGAGTGGGGAAGGGAGCATTAGGAGTGTGAGCTTGAAAGTCGATTGTGAGACCCTGTTCTCTTCTTTTGGCCACGAGTTGAATGCTCCCTTTCATGCTGTGCTACCTCACCACAGTCCCAAATCAACAGGAACAAGCAACCAATGAATTAGAACTACGGAAACTGTGAGCCAAATGAACATTTTCTCCTTTTAGGTTGATTATATCAGTTATTTGTTCTAATAGTAGACAGCTAACTAACACCATAGTCTTGCATTTGCAGTTGATACAGAGGTACCTGCTAGTGAATTGTAGTGGATTATTATAATTGCATGTTGTAGTTTGCATTTTAATACAAATTGGATTAATAATCATGGCGACATTTTCTACTACTGTCTCCTTCCAGGTTTTCAGTGTGATGCACTCAGATTGGTACAGCACCCTGATGTCTACCTGTCTATGGCTCACAAGCGCCTGGCTCACTAGAAGACCTCCATAGCTAGCATCCACTGTGCAGACAGGCCACAAGAAGGACCTCTTGCTTACAGCATGACCCCATGGAGCTTTGGCACCGATGCCTGCCTAGTTGTTTTTGCTGTTGGGGTTTTCATTTGTTTTGTGTGTCATGTTGGATTGGTGCACCGCAGAGAAAGTTTCTGGGTAAAGGCTTTTGTAGGTAGTGGCTATCCCGTAAAACTAAAGTGGAACCGAGTCAGTCAAGAGTCATAAGGGTATCTTCACCAGCCACGGATTCTGGAGCTCCAGCAAGACAGGGCTCCCGTCCTTTATAAATGCTGTAGTTTTTGAACTTCAGTCATTCCTAGAAATTGACTACAAATGTTCCTTGTTGAATTACAATAGATGAACCTGTCTCATTACTGGAATTGATTGTCTGTTTCTTGGATAGAGTGCTGTGCCAAGAACCTAAACACTTTTCTTTTTTAATTAAAAAAATATTTTTATGTGTATAGGTATTTTGCCTGAAAAAAAAAGACAGGGCTCCAGGGAGACACCTCAAGTTCAAGTTAGAGGAAAATAAATACTTAGCATATCATGGAGGTGTATGCCCCTGACTTGAGAGGCATAACAAGATATGCTCAGACTCATTTTGGCTTGCTATCTGCGCCCCCCCCAACCCGGCTAAGACCATGTGGGAAGGTTCTGGGACTTGCTGATGTGTCTCTGTTGCTGTCCACTGTTGCTGCTTGTCGTGTTGTCTTGGTCAAATCTTACCCACTCCCCAGCTAAACTGGATGGGTATGAAAAGGTCTGTATTCTTCCCAGAACCCAAGAATTTCCAGTGTTCATATCCCATTGAAGGTGTCCACATGGCACTATTGGTCATTTTGAAACAGAACTACTAGTAGAATTAAATTGAGTCTACTCGCAAGGCTCCGTCTGAGCTCCAGTGGCTTGTTCCAGTGAGACAGAGGGGAAAGGGTTAAGCTCCAGTAAACAGCTGTTAGGTAGATACTGGGCAAGTGTAAGGACTAGCAGACTGCAAGAGAGGGACTCACATTCTGTCCACCCACTAACGTGGAAAGGCAGTAAAGGAGGCTGGAATTTTCAGCCTGGCAAAATAAGAGTGTCCCATTCACTAGAGAGATAAGAATCCTCAGCAGCCACAGTAGCACTGCCTTCCTTTGCTCCTGTGCCTCTTCATGTCCTGACCTATCCACCTACAGCTTCCAGGGAAAAATGACAAAAGACGTAATGCTTCCTATTAAAAGGCAGAAATATCTCATCCTCACCCCTGCCCCTGGGAGCCTGGGGATACAGAATGGAAAAGGCCTGGCCAGTCCCCCTGTGCACTGCAGGGTGCCCAGGAGCTCTAGGACCTTGCACAGGGATCCTGTCCTCCTTGCTTTAGGGACACTTGATCTAAACCCGACAAGATCCACTGGGTCTCCCTGGAGAAGGCAGTGGCTGCCCAGCATTGGATACCATGGGACTCACAAATGGAGGCTACCATCCACTGGAGAAGTCTCTGGAAACTCTAGGAAGTTGTTGGTGAGCATCCCAAGACAGAGGAAGTACTCTTTAAAGCCACCTAGATGCAAAAGCTACTCTAGAAATTTTGCCTTAAAAGGATGGGGGAAGGCAATACTTTTTTTAATTCTGTACTTTGGGAGGAAGGGTCACAGGAAGGCTCCGGCCTGCAGGAACCAGGTAACCTCCTGTCCTGCATTTCCTCTTAGAAACCAGGAAGATCAACTCTGAGGGTAAAAGTCAGAAGTTGGGGCGTGGGGGGAGACAACACACAAGCAACTTACCTGTGAACCTAAAGGAAATAATAGCAAAAAAAAAAATCTTGCTGCTATTGTGGCCTCATGCCCAAGGGCAAAAGGGAATTCTGGGGGCTGGAGCACTAGCTGCTTTTACAAAGGACCCAGGTTCAATTCCCAGCACCCACATGGCAGCCCACAGCTGTTTGTAATTCCAGTTCCAGGGAATCTGGAATCCTCACACAGACACACATGTAGGCAAAACACAGATGTACATTTCAAAAAATTCTTTAAATGAATTCTGAACTTTAATTACTAAGTAAACACCACATGTGGGGAGCACAGCGCTCCTCCAGATTACTTACCATTCTGTAAGCAAACACTAGAGGAGATGAACGGGAAGCTGAAATCATTATAAGTATACAGTATTTTAATGCCTAGTACCTGATAGGTTATAATCATGCATCCATAAAACAGAAGTAAATTTTCATAGAGGTACATACTTGGATTCAAAGTTGGTTTGGATACTTACTGGCTTCAAATTTGAAGAGCCAAATCAAATGACCTGCAGTTTAATTCAGATCTGGCCAAAGGTGGGGCTCACATACCTTCAGTTTAGTAATACAAGCCCTACAACTCAAAACTCCACCAACTGAACCAGCAACTGATGCATCACCACATAATAATAAGCCAGTGCCAGGCCTTGGCTATAGGCTAATGTTCTACCTTGTTTTTTGAGATAGGGGTCTCTCATTTTCTGAGGGCTCACGCTTGGGTTGTTTAGCTGCCTACCTGCTTAACTCCAACTTCTCCCTTGTTGGGAATATACAGGTGTGCTTTTTTTTTTTTTTTTTTTTTTTTTTTAATGTGAGTACTGGGTGAAGCAAGGTCAGGGGTAGTTGGGCCAATGTGGAAAACAGACTGGCTCCTTAAGGAGGAGCTGTTGCTGCTCTTCTGCCCCAAGGATGTTGGATCCATTGCAGTTTGCTAACTGAAGGTGGGCAGGACAAATGAGGCAGAGAGATCTGCCTGCCTAGGGCTAATATTAAAGGCCACCACTAAGTCAGTTTTTTTACTGTTGTTTTTTTCTGAGACAGGGTTTCTCCCTGTAACCCGGCCTGTCCTGTAACTGGCTCTGTAGACCAACCTGGCCTTGAAATCACAGATCTGCCTGCCTCTGCCTCCAGAGCGCTGAGATTAAGGGAGTGCACCGCCATTGCCCGGCCTGAACTGCTTTCTCAGTGGCACTCATCTGTAGGTTTTTACCAGGCCTGAATGATGAAGTGACTAAGGTGATGATGTCTAGTCCTGACTCCATTTTGTGTCTGCTTAGAGAGCGTCCTCCTGCCACACACCCTCATGGCCACAGCTGCCCTGGCAACACTTGGGACCCTGACCATTGTCCAAATGTATTAACCAAAGTAATTAATGCTTATGTGAGCTAAAACATAAAGCTAAAATAACTAGAGAAAACCTAAATCAAAAATAATTGCATTGCGCCTGGAAAATGCTGCTAAGTTCTGCAAAAAGACAGAGGTTACAAGGTTACTCCAATCCCCACCCCCCCCCCTTGAACACTCATGTAATTTTTATGGATTTTTTTTCTTTAGAAACACTGTACCCCTTTGCTTTGGCACCAAGAGCCATTTTGGAGGTGTTAGCCTACTCTTTGGCCATTATTAAAGGGCTCATACTCTTTCTTTTCTTCTTTTATGTGCCTTGGTGTTTTGTCTTTGTGTATGCCTATGTAAGGATGTCGGGTCCCTTGGAACTGTAATCACAGACAGTTGTGAGTCACCATGTGGGTGCTAGGAATTGAATCCGGATCCTCTGAAAGAGCAATCAGTGCTCTTAACCTCTGAGCCATCTCTTCAACCTCAGGACTCATATTCTCAGTTGGCTTAATTAGTGTGGCTGTTAGTAACTCTCTGATATGGATCATTTCAGATAAAACCTATACTTTTGTTTTTTTTCCTGAGAGGCTGTCATATAGCCTGGGCTGGCCTCAAACTCATTATATGGCTGAAGCTAGCCTTGAGTTCCTGGAATTGCAGGTATGTGCCACTTGAGAGGGTTTTATTCTTGCTTTTGTTTTTAATCAGTAAGGATTGCATCCATTACACAGTACCATAAAGTAGGGAAAAAATGCTTTGAGATAGTTTGAGGCTTATTTTGAGCACACAATGAAGTATAGAGAAGTGTTAAAGGAAGCAAAGTCAACATAAATGATAGGGGACAGGAGGGATGGATTGGGACACTTTACATTCTATATTGTATGGGCACATTGTACTTTAGATTATAGAAAGGAATCTGCATGTATATGTTAATGGACTAACTTATATAGTGTTAACCATTTGTTCTAAGTTAACTCCCCTCTCCTAGGACAGATGCCCCTGGAGGAATACAGGTTGATTTTTACAGGGATGACCCCAGAAATGACCACTCAGACAATTCATAGCCAGCTGAAATTCTTTTTTGTTTGTTTTGTTTTGTTTTTCGAGACAGGGTTTCTCTGTAGCTTTGGAGCCTGTCCTGGAACTAGCTCTTGTAGACCAGGCTGGCCTTGAACTCAGAGATCTGCCTGCCTCTGCCTCCTGAGTGCTGGGATTAAAGGAATGTGCCACCACCACCCGGCTGTGTTTTTGCTTTCTTTTTTTAAAAATTTTTTTTTATTATTTCATGTGCATTAGAGTTTTGCCTGCATGTATATCTGTGTGAGGGTGTGGGATACTGTGAAACTGGAATTATAGGCAGGAATGAGCTGCCATGTGGGTGCTGGGAGTTGAACCCGGGTCCTCTGCATGAGCAGCGAGTTCTCTTACCCGCTGAGCCATCTCTCCAGCCCCTGTTTTTGCTTTCTTTAGTTTTGTTTTTCTCTTCTTTTTGGGGGGGAAGGCCACAAGGATCAGGGGCAGATCTGGGAAGACTGAGAAGTGGGTGTGATTGGGATGCTTGATGTAAAATTTCTAAATAATCAATAAAAATATTATATTGGAAAAAAAGTACTGGATGAACAGAAAAAATAATCTCCCACTGAAAGTAGTTAGTATAGCTAACATAAACATCCCAGGGATTAAAGGCGTATGCCACCACCGCCTGGTTTCCAGCTGAAATTCTTTATTCCAGCCAGTTAGGCTACACTCAGGTATTCGACATAAGTGTAGCCCTGAGCATTTAGAGCAAAAGGCTTCTAAAAACAAAATCTGCACCCTGGCATCTTACTCGGCAGCCACAGGTGGTTGAACAGAAGCTAAGACAAATTAGCTGGGGCATCTTGACCTCAGGTTCCTAGAATAGAGTTGGCTGATTTGCCACAGGATTCTCCATCAAGGAGAGAAATTCAAGTTAAAACTGAAATGGCCTCAGCAAGAATCCAAGATGGAGAAACCGCTGCACTGTCTTGCCCTGTCATGTTATCAGCAAAAACTAACTAGATTTGGCGTTTGTCCATGTGTCTGAGCCCAGAAATCCACAGAATGAGAGAAAAAAAATGTGTCTGAGCCTAGAAAGCCACAGAATGAGAAAAAAAGAATGCCAGCTATGATATCAAGACAAGTCTCAGAAATGTGGCTGGCCACCTGAGCAGAGGGGCAAGACTAAGCTCGGGAATGACTGACTCCTTTCTTCCCCTTTACCTGCCTCCTTCATCAGCGTGTGCTCCGGAGAGATCAGAGTTCTTTTGTTTTGATTTTTTTGCTTTCAAGATCTACCTTCTCGGACTGTTGGCTCTTTGAGTAAAGTGCATCTTGAAGATTCAATTCCTGTCTCTGCTCAGCGGCCTTTGTGGTGACAGCCAGCCCAAACGCCAGCATTCTAGCTACACAAGAACGTGTGCTTAATTTGGCCCTGCTACAAATAAATTAGGAAACCTTAAGGGTGTTCTGAGTGGCCTTATGGAATCTATCTCTGAACTGTCTAGTTGAAGGACATGAAGATTAGCCACTAGCTCCCATCAACGATCCCACTCTCATGATCCAGACCTGTAGGTTTGTGGCAGTTTCCTGAAAACTGAAACATTGCCTCCAGGAAGGAGAAAGCTTCTCGGGGGTCATTTGCAAATAGAAACTTGCAAGACTCTGAAAGGCTTCTCCCCAGCTTTATCGAAGCAGTAAACAACTGTTGGAGGAGACTGACTAGCCTGGCTGTCTGGAGGCTAGATGAGCTCTTGCAAGTTTTGCAGAGCTCCAGAGATGCACCTTTCCTGAGTAACCACTCACCCATACTCCTGTTTGTTAGAAACCCCAATTTAAAGCTCATAACTGGATCACTAGGTCAGACTTTGGTGCATTCCCCCAGGAAAAGTTTGTCACAACAAACTTGGTGACCCAACAGGGACTTGACAAAACCAAGGATAAGTTGGGGAGGAGCTATTGCATGGTCCTGTTTATAGATAGCAAGGCATGCAATGGAGGCTGAGCAAGCGGGGGGGGGGGGGGGAGAGCTCCTCTGAGGAGGGAATTACATACAGCAGAATCCTCATCCCCAAGCCCTACCCCACCTCCCAGCCCATGGGGTACTTGCTAGTGTGCCTTTTTGCTATGGCAGTGGTTGCATGGCCCCTGCTAGGAGTGATGAAATAAGTACCTAAGACAGAGACATCGGGAGTTGGGGTGTGAGAGGAAGCCCAGGAAGGCAGTCGTCATCTCTGTGGTTTGGGGTGGCATGCTTGTCTGATGAGTGGAATCTAATATGTGATTGTGGAGATGCCCTGGGAACAGTGAAAGATTTAGAGTAAATTTTAGTCTTTGAGAATAGCACAGAAAAGTTGCAAGCACCTTTGGAGGTTGTCTGGCTGCTGCTATGTAGAAGAAATGCTTCTGAGGCAGGATTGGAGCCTGTTAGTGTAAAGGAAGAATTACAGGAAAGGTAGACAAATTCTCCTTCTTAGCCTCTGATTTGGCAGGTATGTTTGATTAAAAAAAAAAAAGGATGAGACAGACGTGTTGGTTTGCATTTCTTTCTTTCTTTTTATTTTTATTTTTTGTTTTGTTTTGTCTTGTCTTGTTTTTCAAGACAGAGTTTCTCTGTGTAACAGCCCTGGCTGTACTGGAACTCACTCTGTAGACCAGGCTGGCCTCAAACTCACAGAGATCTGCCTGCCTCTGCCTCCTGAGTGCTGGGAGTAAAGATGTGCGCCAGTTTTGCCGTTTCTTATAGCGGTGGCACCGGAAGGAAAGTACAAGTGAGGTGTGTGCCAAAGGGCCCTTCTTGGGATCTAAGAACTTAAAAGCCATGGGAAGAACTAAAAAGTGAGGAAGAGAAGGAGACTTTGATAGAAGTGAGAAAAGGAGCGCCCAGGAGCGACGGTCTGACTGCTGTGGAGGCACTGTGATGCATGCTGCACAAATGAGTACTGAAGAGAGAATTCTAAATGCAGTACACCAGGCACAAAGGAATGAACATTGCACAAGTTCTAGGCCTAGAATAGTAAAATCAAGAGATAGAAAAGAGAGCAGTGGTTACCTGAGTCTGGGGTAGACAAATTTGGCAGAGATTATTTAATGGAGAGTCGCAATTTGGGATACTGAAAAAGTTCTTGACATGACTATAATGGTAATAGCTATACAACAATTTGAATGACTTAAAATGGCAATTTAATGTTATATGACTGTCACAATGCAAAACACTTCCTAAAACGTTTGCGTGCAAAACGATAGGTTATAGACTGGGAGAACATATTTGAGAAGACATGTTGAGTACATTTAGAACTTACAAAGAACACTGAAAACTTAATATAGGCAAGTCTCATGTTTACTGGGAACTCGGTTCCAAACCAACAAGGATATCATGTCTGGATGATATATGTATGATAATAAAAGCATCCTTTATATATTGTTAAAATTTGGCAATGATCGTCTAAGCCTTCCATGAGTCAGTCTTTCTGTTGTCAGAGGGCCTTTTGCCTCAGGTTCGTGTCTGACAGCTGGTCAGAGTTGAGGCTGATAAAAATTGAAATGACTGTGACAATGTCTCAACATAAGAAAACTGACAGTGTGGGTGGTTACTTAGGATGCTGAGGCAGGAAGATTGCAAGTTCAAGATCTGCTTGGCTACAGAGAGAGTTCAAGGCCAGCCTGGGAAGCCTAGTGACATCCTGCATCAAAATAAAGAATAAAGAAAAACAAACAAGCAAAAATCAATCATGTTATGAAGATTATGATTTTTGTCTGGTTGTTTTTTTTTTCTTTTTTTTCCTAACCTCTGCTCATATCAATTTTTTCTAAGGCACCTAAGGTCTTACTCTAGATTAGTTTTATATTAAGGATGTGTTGTGGCTAGTTCAATTTTATATCCCAACCGATAAATGTTTCTGCATATTTTATTGACAATATAAGTAACCATTTCACTTTGTTATCATTAATGTGTTCATTGCAAAGCACTAATATGTTTAAAAATCCTTTGTGGTGTTGCTGTTTCTTTGAAACAGGCTTTCAATTCTGCAGCCCAGGCTTGCCTGGGATTTACTTTGTAGTCCAAGCTGGCCTTGTGCTCCTGGAAATCTGCCTGCCCCAGCTTGCTAAGTGCAGGTATGAGCTACCACTCCTGGTCCCAAACATCTTTATTTTTTTTCATGTTTTTGTGTGTGTATTGCAAGCACTGGGGATTGAACTCAGGTTCTCAAGCTTGCATGGTAAGCAACTTTACCAGCTGAGCCATTCCTATCTCCGATTTTTTTTTTTGAGACAGGGTTTCCCTAGTATAGCCCTAGCTGTCATGGAACTCACTCTGTAGACCAGGCTGGCCTAGAACTCATAAAGACCATATCTCAGATTTTGACATGCCTTCCCCACTAATTCTAATCACTCCTTGCTTTTAATTTAAAGATACGTGTCTCTTCCTTTCACTTGAACACAAAGGCTACTGGAAGACTACAGACTACCCTAATTTAATATTGCTGTGTATCAGGAAATAGGTAGGCCTGAAAAAATGGACAGATGTGGGAAGAGCTGATCAACGCTAAAATTAGCCACATGTTCATTTAGTTCATTTATTAAGTTCATAGTCATACAGAGTTCATGGTACTGAAAAACCATTATTATATAATTTCAAAAATAACTGACCTCGCACCACCTAGGCAGGCAGGAGAAAGTTTTAAATACCATGAGAATTTAAGAACATGGTACAAGGAAAAAAAGTGAACATAATGCCCCAGAAATAGTGCCAACAGGTAAGGCTTGCTCGGGGCACAGGGCTGACACATGTTCAACTAAAAAAATAGCTATTTGGAAAGTACAACAAGCTAAATCAAAATAAGATGAAGTATGTGTGTATTTTCAGGGTTCTCTAAATGGGTTGAAGTCAGCAGGGATTCTATAGTTTCAGCTGTCCCCAGCCCCCAGTGAAAAGGACAATTGAGTTGTTTACTTCCTGAGTTTAAGGAGCTTAAGAAGCCCAGGCACAATGGATGGATTTGCAATGAGGACTATCCTAACACCTCACTGAATGGCCTCATCACAACCATTAGTCAGAATTCTTACCTGATCCATAGAGATGTAAAATACACAGATTTGTTAAAAAGATCATCTTCCCACATCCTCACCTCTACACAATGGTGAAAGGAAAATTTACTTTAGCATCTCACTAGTGACTAAGGCCTTCTAGTGTAACATGCTTTGACCATGTTAGAATACAAGCCCTACAAGTCATAACAAGTCAACATGAACTTTGCAAAATAGCAATTGTTCAGAATACTAACTAAAAATTTTCACAATTGATACATAGTTAGGAAACCAGTCTTTTCCTTTAAATAACTCAAAACTTTAACAAACAACAATATATTTTTGGTACATTATTAAGACTCATGTTCATATTCTTTTACAAATGCAATCTAAATGTACATTTTATATAAGGAAATAATAGCACATTACAACTAGCAAACAAAAACAAGTCTTTTTAATTACACAAAACATAGAGAATATGAAATTATAACACCAAGAAGCAGTTTAAGAATTTATTTCAGTACTTTAACTTCATTCATTCATATATGTATGTGTGAATACATGGTACATGTGTGTGGGTGCTACAGAAGGTAGAGGAAGGTGTTGGATGCCTTGGAGTTGGAGTTAAGAGTCACCTGACATGGCGCTCTGAACTGCACTTGAGTCATCTAGAAGAATGAAAAGTTTCTGCACCCCGATAAGCCTCTCTGCTGATGCAGCAATCCAAATCAGACAACATCAAACCAAATTAGAAAAGACCCAGGTTTAATGGATACCACGCTCCTGGATGATTTTCCAGCCCTCCAGAGAAGAGATGGGAAAGAGATACTGGAAAACCACACCTCTGCTTTCTGGGGGCACAGTTTAAATATCCTGTGCAAGTGGTCTTGAGCATCTCTGGGGGAGAGGTCATCATTTGGTGGGCTTTCTGAGATGTGGCAGGGTTCAGAGAAAGATGGGGAGGAGGCTTGGGGGTGAAGCTTCCATCAGAACATTCCACACTCTTTGTGTATATGGATGTCAGGGGCTGGGGTGAAGCTTCCACCAGAACAAAGAACACAAGTTCTCTTAACCACTGAGTCATCTCTCCAGCCTATACCTCACCATGTTTGATCATTCAAACACTGCCCAATCATAGGTTTTGTGTATTTTAGAGAAGAGCTTCCTCTGTTTCCATCTGGCAACAGAATTTCTCTCAAGAGTCTCCCTCCCATAGCAGGCAGAGGTACAGAAGTACCTGGGCTTGTTTGGCATTGTCCTGGAGGTTATCCTTGTAGTTAGGGGACAACATCAGAAAAGATCACATCCAATCAGGATGATCATGGCTGCTCACCCAAAGCCATAGACTCAGCTAGAGATATAAGTGCTCACCAGCACCATCCTTTGATTGCTTCATAATCTGGATCTTCATAGTGAAATGGGTTAAATCTGTTACAGTCTTAATAGTCAATGTACTCAGTTCTGAACCTTGTGTGCTCAGCTTCTGTTCAAATTTTATATCCTCTCATTTACAGTTGATCCTAATTTCATCTGAGTTCCCCGATCATCCTCCAATGCCTGGAAGTCAGCAGGAATGGAGACCTTAAAGCCCTTTATAATCCCAACGTCAGCTGGAAGCAGCTAGGTTGACTTGATGTCCATATTCTAAATAATTTTAGGGTCTCAACTCTTGAGGGGAGAATACTATTTAGCTAGACGAATGTTAGCAGGCTTGGAGACAACTGAAGAAGGACCTCTCTTGCACAGAATCTTTCTCCTTCAAAATTTGTGAGACTGGCCAGGCAGTAGTGGTGCACAGCTTTAATGCCAGCACTCAGGAAGAAGAGGCAGGCAGATGTCTGAGTTTGAGGCCAGCCTAGTCTACAGAGTGAGTTCCAGAACAACCAGGGCAATGCAGTGCAACCCTGTCTTTAAACACCCCCTCCCCCGCCCACACACACAAGGTCCCATTGATGAGGATGCCACTCTTGTCCAGAGAAAAGAGTTACCAGGATGATAGCTGTGCCCACCCCTTCACCTGTTGTGAGAAATAATGGTATTCACTTTATAATAAGAGTACTGGGCCGGGCAGTGGTGGCACATGCCTTTAATCCCAGCACTCGGGAAGCAGAAGCAGAGTTCTAGGCCAGCGTGCTTACAGAGTTCCAGGACAGTCAAGGCTACACAGAGAAACCCTGTCTCGAGGGAAAGAAAAAAAAAGATTACTGAATGGTTTTACAAGAACAAAGTTGGATGGGTAGGACTGGGGGAATAGATATAAAAGGAGTGGGGAGTAGGGGGTGAATATGATCAAAATACATTGTAGGAAAAGGAACTAATAAAAAATGGGGAAAGAGTGTTGGACACTCAGAGAAGTGAAAACAAAGTGGTTTACTTTATGACTTTGCATCAGTCTGGAATGGCAGGTGGGCTGACTGAGTGCATGAAATTTATACACCCCAACACATGACCTTCCCTCAGGAGGACACACTCTTAACATTTCATCTAGGTATTATTTTTCCCTGCCTCGCATTTGGTTTTTTTCTCAACCAAAAGGTGTACGTGGGTACATCTCTACATTTTACATCTTGTTTATTTGAAAGCTTATCAGATGCGTAACCTTGCAGGCAAGCTTAGCTCTGAGTAATTTAATTCTCTCCACTTCTAGGTGGTGGTGGCGGGTGTAGTTTAGCAGAGTTTGGGGGTAGAGATGAGCAAGGATTAGCAGGTGCTAGCAGGGACCAGTGTTTTCTGCCCCTTTGTAGCTGGATTTAAAGCTAGATGCACCTTTGAAAAGGAACCATCTATGGTATTCCAGCAGCTGTCTGAGAGAAACCAAACTCAGGAATGTTAGTCAGGGCCATGCTACTTTGCGACATTCTTCCAATAACTTGTTTTTCTAGATTCTTGCTTTCTCCACCCTCATAGCTGCTTCAGTTTATAGGCCCCAGGCTAATAGGCTCCCTTCTTCCCCACTGCCAGTCAGGATGAGACAGCAAGTAAGTCCATCAGTCACGTGGTGTGGACTTCTCCTTTCTTCTAAAATGACAATAAGGGACCTTCACTCTGCCATGTGGGCCTTATCTTTCCAAAGAGCCCCCACCAGGCCACCCTGTCCATCAGCGGCATTAATAATCTCTTACTGAAATAGGAAAAAAGCTGAGGTCTGTGTGTCCTTCACAGTGTAGATTATCAGGGAGGTGATCTGGAACACAGCAGCAACTGGGGCCAGGAGGCCTCCAGTCACTCTCAAGAAAACAATCATTTGGGGGCCACAGAGGGCAGAGAAAGAGAGAATGAAACACATGGCCAGGTTGGGATGAATCTGTAGAAAACGTCTCCAAGGCTCTGGCAGCCATCAGACTAGAAGCCCTCCTCTTTGAAGCAGCTCTACCAAATCAAGGACATTTGGAGGTGATGCTCAAGATGTCTGCCTGTAGTCAGCCACCAGCAGGATAAGAATGGTGAAAGTGTTGAGCAAGACCAGGACAGGATCCACCTGCAGCACTTGCAGGCCAGGCTGCAGCCAACATGGTCGGGGGAACCCACAACAGACAGCAAATGGCATTTAATGCAGATTCTGTATCGTGCAGTTTTACTGAATTTGATGCTCCCAACATTGAGTTGTAATATCGTAGTTTCTAGGTGGAGTCTTTGGGGTTTGCCATGTAATGCTATGTCAAGCATTACATGCAAGCAGTGGTAACAACACATCCTGTCTTCCAGTTGGACACCAGTTATTAATTTTTCTTGCCTAACTGCTCTGTTAATACTTCTGAATAAACGTGCTGAAAGTTGGAATGCTTGTCTAGTTCCAGATCTGAGAAAGCTCCTTCCATTCAATATTTATTAGTGTCAGCTGTAGGATTGTTATATGTGGCCTTTATTACGTTGCACATTCTATACCAGTTTGTTAAGAGAGCTTATCGTTTCTCTACTGGAAAATTTTGCCTTTCATTGTGGTGACAAATTACTTTATGTTGAGCATCATTGCATCCGTGAGATCACTCTTACTTGACTGTGCTGAATAGTTTTGTTAATGTTGTTGGATATGGTTACTAGCGTTTCACTGAGGATTGTACATGTTGTGTTCAAAATAAGGATGTTAGCTTGGAGGTTTCTCATTTTGTGCCATTTTGGTTTGGATACCTGTTGTGGACCACACTGTCCTCCACCATGACATGGCCATTGCCTTCCTGAATCAGGTCAGCTGTGATTATCAACGGGAGTAGACATTCATTCCTTCAGTGAAGGAGGGGGAGGGTCATTCAACCTCTGCTCCAGCCAGCATTGTGCCCTAAACTGCCTGCAAGCCAGCCATCTGCCAGTGCTCTCCGGATGCTAGGGTAAATAAGAGGTGGACGTTGGACTGAATGGGGAACTCCATCCGTGCAGCTTTCAGTAGGCTATCATCTACGCAGGGGTGAGACTTTTCGGTAATGGAGAGGCTGTTATTTACATTCCTGTAAATAACCCCTCATCAACGCTCTTGTAAATTAGCTTAGTAAACTCAATGGTTCACTAAACTGTACTCAAATGGAATTCTTTTTTTTTTTTTTCCGAGTGGGCTATTGTTGCCCTGTCTGGGGTAAATAGATGTTTGTTTCCACACCCCCAGAAAAGGTAACACAGAAATGCAACAGTAATGTTGCTCAACATAGAATGATTTTGGAAGAATTACACTCCCCTCCTCCTCTCCGATCCCCACTGTCCCTTCCTTTCTTTTCTTCAGCTCTTGTTTTTTGAGATAGGATCTCTCACTATTTCCGCCAGGCTGGCCTCTATTGCAGTGATTCTCCTGTCTCTAGCTCCCAAGTGCTGCGATTATAGGAAGGCACCATTATGCCTGGCCATTTCTTTTCTTTTGTTGAAATAATTTGAAAATTGATGTCAACATTTTGACCTTCTCTCTTTCTTCCTACCACCATGCTTGTCTCCTTTTTGTTTTTGTTTTTTTTTTTTTTGATTATTTACTTTAGTTTTTGTTTGTAGCTTCCTTAAAGAATCCCTAAAACAACTTAAAGGTGGAATACTCTATTTTTTTGTTTGTTTGTTTTTTTGGTTTTTCAAGACAGGGTTTCTCTGTGTGTAACAGCCCTGGCTGTCCTGGAACTAGTAGACCAGGCTGGCCTCAAACTCAAAGAGATCCTTCTGTCTCTGCCACCTGAATGCTGGGATTAAAGGCATGCACCACCACCACTGCCCGGCTACTCTATTTTAAGATACTAAAAACTTAATTTTGATAGAAACTTTTCTACATATAGCACATTCCTTCTTCTGATATTGACTTTTTGATATAATTTGAGCAGTTTGAATATTTTTGCTATGTGTACCTTCATAAATCACTGTAGCTATTTTTAACACTTTTGTTTTGAAATATTCATGTAAAAACTTGTCCAAAACATTATTTCATCCTCTTTTGAATCAGAATGTGTACTTAACTTCTGTGTACCGATACATTCTAATTTTTTTATTCTGTGTCCTCATTTTTCCACCTGGTAAATTATTTAATTAGTAATGAGAACATAGGGTTGTTCTCATAAAACACATAGAATGCTGGAACAATTTTTGCCATTTACTTCAGTGCTTGTTTCATTTATAAGTTCTGCTCTTTCTTTTATCCAAAAAGTGGAATTTAGGAATCACCCCCAGGCAGTGGGTCTCATCTTGTAGTCAGTTTCTTTTACTAATCTTTTTGCTATTTTGTCTCCCTCCCCCCCCCCAAACCTGGAGCTGAGGACACAATCCACAGTCTAGCTAGCAAGCACTACCGCCGAGCTAAATCCTCAGCCCTCACTAATCTTTTAGTTGTTGGTCTGACAGGACAGGACAGTTTTCCATTTTTTTTCCTCCCTATTATCTGCAAACTGTTACTTTCCTATATTCATGCTCTTATATTCAGACTGTTTTTTTTTTTTACCTTGATGATTGCACTTTTTACATGGCATGCTAGAAAATTATGAGTATGAGACAAAGACAATATAGCCAGTTTGCACACATCACACAGATTTCCTCGGGAAATTACATTTCCCATAAATGAAGAACAATACCCAAGCGCCATTAACATTGCATGTTATCACATGCATAGACTTGTGTAATGAGCACAGTCATGGAAACATTGTTTTCATCTATTACAAATTGCAGAGAAAGGCCATGCGTAAAGGAATAGCAGCAGGGATGTCACTGTAATGATGGATGCAAATGTTGCAATAAAACCCATTGCTTTGCTTGCTAATTTGAAAAATTAATTTCCAAAAGTCTTCATGAATGATTTTATTTTACATGTGATAAATTTTGTTTATTTCCTAACTACTTGGAAACAAGTTGTATGCTATAAAAAACAATAAACTGGAGAGTATTAGTCATTATGGTGAGCTTAAGCAAACCAACTCAGAGTAGAAGAAATACTGTACAAACAAGAGCACATTAATAATATGTAAGAAGCATCAAAGTGTAGAGAAGAAATTTCTCTGGCACCAAAAACAAAGAAATCAAAGCTGCTACAGGGAAGCCAAGGCAAAAAATGCGGCCAAACAAGCACAAAGGGTAGTTTGAGGGGGGAAGGGCTGCCTGCAGGAAGCCAACACATCTATCCAAAAAGAAAGTGATTATTCACTGGCCGCCAGCACCACAAAAGCGCCTTTTCCTAGCAAGCTCACCATGGTTTGCTGAATTTTATCCCAGTTCAAGAGATGAGAAGATGCAGGACTACTGCTGTATCTTGCCTTCCCTTTGGGATCCTTTTTCTTCACTAAGTCTTATCTAGTCATATCTTTTGCCTAATTACCTATTTTTCCTCTTAACTCTTTAAAACCATAATTACTAGGGCTTTGTTGTTTATAGGCAAAGCAAGTTAGATTTCTTCTGAATTGTTTGTGGTATATTTTATCATAAACGTTTTTATTTAAAGTTACATATTTAAATGTATCTTTAAGGACTTTAGTATTAAAAAATGACTGCACCTAGACATGGTGATGAAAACCTTAAATTCCAGCACTCAAGAGGCAGAGGCTGGTAGATCTCTGAATTCCAGGGCAGTCTGGTCTACAGAGTGAGTTCCAGGACAGCCAGGGCTAAACCAAGAAACCTTGTCTCTTAAAACAAAGCAAACAAAAAATTACCGCAACTTTTATTTCTCATTGTATAGTCTGAATGAAATTATTAATAATTATTTGATTCTCAATTATTCTTCCATTCTGGCCCTTTTAGCAGATAAAGCATATTTTAGACAAAACAATATTATCATGAAGACCAGTCATAAAAACAAAGGTGGTCAGAAAGACAAGGTTAAAAGGTCTATCCAGGAACCAGGGAGATGACTCAGTGGGTCAAGATGCTTGCCGCAGAAATCTGGCTTTCCAACACTATGTCTGCTCGCCTAAAAGCTGTGAGGATGACGCGCAAGGACATTAATATTTTCATGCCACCTAACAGCACAGTATCCATCTCTCAGCCCATGTTTCAATGAAGGAGCAATTTTGACTATCAGGTTTAATTATGAATCAAACTTCTCTTTTTTCTTCTTTTGCCACTACTGGGGACTGAACCTAAGACCTCACTCATGCTAGTAAAGCACTCTGCCACTGAATTACAAACAATAGCAGTATGTATTATACTTCGTGATCCATGGGAGTGCTGATTGAAATAGCAACACTGGGGCTTTAGGGTATAAGTGTGTTCCATCCACCTTCGCATAGGAAAAAAAAATATCAAAATTAACAGGAGTTTGGAAAAAGTTGATTCCAACCCTAATGGTGATCTTGGGGATGGGTCAAGATTTTAGTAGAGGAAGAAACCTCAGATGTAGTAAAAATATCAAAAGTAGAATTAGGAAAGAAGTCTAAAGATGTTACTGAATTGTTGGGGTTGGTGAGATAGCTCAGCAAGTAACAGGACCAGCTGCTCTAACAGGTTAGGTTCCCAGTGCCCACATGACAGCTCACAACTGCCTGTAACTTCAGTTTCAGGGCATCTGACATAGTTTTCCAGTTTCTGCGAGCATACATGCATGTACATGCATGCATGTGGGACCCCCTCTTGGGAAAAATAAATTCTAAAAAAAAAAAAGATATTACGGAATTGCTGCGATCTTATGAACAAAACTAATGGATGAGGAGTTTGCTTTGCTTTCTTATAAGAAAGACCAGGTTTCTTTTCTGCCTGGCAAAGATACTGCAAACACTTCGTGTCACAAAGAATTGAAACTATTACACTCGCTTAGTTGATAACACAGTACAAGTGTTCATGAAAGCACTAGTTGCAATTGAAGTTCAAACAAAGCATGCTACAGAGAAATTTTTTCATGAGAGGAAGAGGCAAGTGATGTGGCAAACTATTTTGTTTTATGTCAACAAATGCTCAGCTGTGCATCACTATGAGCCAAAGGAGGCACAGAGGTAGAGGGACTTTCAGACAAAGGTTTGTTCAAGCCAGTGGCACATTATGGACTCAGGTAATGCTTTAGGCCACCCAGGGAAAGCAAAGGGTGTTCTTTTAAGGCCCTGTAGTGAGGGAGAAGTGTGCCACAAAAAAGCTCCAAGTTGGGCTGAAGAGATAACTCAGGGGTTAAAAGCACTGGCTGCTCTTCCACAGGACCCGAGTTCAATTTCCAGCACCCACACGGCAGTTCACAACTGTCTGTAACTCCAGAATCCAGGGGACCTGACATCCAAGGCAAAACGCCAACGCACATAAAATAAAAATTAAAGAAAGCCCCAAGTTGGTTGATATTACCAAACTGGGTTAAAAGACACTATAAATTTTGTGGTTTGGGCTGTGCCAGGTACATCTCAAGCACATCTTAAGATAAAAAAGCATCTGGAGGTGGTGGTGCATTCCTTTAATCCCAGCGCTCGGGAGGCAGAAACAGGTGGGTCTCTGTGAGTTCCAGGCCAGCCTGGCCAATGGAGCAAGTTCCAGGACAGGCTTCAAAGCTACAGAGGAAACCTGTCTCGAGGGGAAAAAAAAACATCTGGAAAATTCTGCAGGACAGTGAGCCTAGTGAGTACATGACTTACCCAGCAGCTTCTAGGCCCTGGGCACTGCGGAAGCCGAGTATGCCCTTGCCTGCAGCTCTCTCTGTTGGGGCTATGCTACCTGGAAGGCCCGTTTCTGAGGACATACTCCTCACTTTTTTGTTTTGTTTTTTTTTGTTTTTAGAGACAGGGTTTCTCAGCTTTGAAGCCTATAGCCCAAGCTGCCCTCAAACTCACAGAGATCCGCCTGCCTCTGCCTCCCAAGTGCTGGGATTAAAGGCGTGCACCACCACAGCCCGGCCACACTCCTCATTTACATGACATAATATCTTCAGCCTGTTTGTCTATGTAAAAGGAACAGAGGGACAATTTTATAGAAAAGGAGGTGGTGGCAGAAGCTAGGTGGCACTAAGATCATTCTGGGCATTTGCTGCTGAAATAAAGACATCATTATAAAGCGGCAGTCTTTGAATCAGAGGTGGGTATCTGAATTCACACATGGGGATAGTACTTGCATGGTGGTTTGGATAAATCTGGATGGTGGACTAGAGAAGGACCTATGAATGTAAAAATCAAAATGGTTATCAAAGTGGTGACAGCTGGCTGGGTGGTGGTGGTACAGTTGGGTGGTGCATGCCTTTAATCCCAGCACTCAGGAGGCAGAGGCAGGTGAATCTCTGTGAGTTCAAGGCCAGCCTGGTGTACAGAGTGCATTCCAGGACAGGAAGGACTGTTACGTAGAGAAACCCTGTCTTGAAAAGAAAAAAAAAGTGTTGTCAGCTGGTATGAGACAGTCACTCAGGATGAGTTCTGAAACCATTTGTTCCAGAATTCTGATAACTGCTTCCAGTTTTTGAAATACAGTTTTTGAAATACTGTTGCTGTAACCTGACCCAGCCAGAATGACTTATAGAAAGACACTCTACTGCTTTCCCCCAAAGAGTCCAAGTCCCCTTTTCTGTAGTCAAGTAATTCAGGCCTCTTCTATTTTGGAAAGTGACCCCTGCCAAGGAATCAACCCCTACCTGATACTAGACTCTTTCTTTTTCTTTTTAAATATTTATTTTATGTGCATGAGTGTTTTGCCTGTATACACGTATATGTGCCACATGAGTGCCCAGTGCCTGCAGATGCCAAAAGAGTGTGTTGGACCCCCTAGAACTCTTGGACTTAGAGTTACAGGCAGTTGTGGGTGCTAGGAACTGGCGTGGGACCTGGGCCCTTACCCCGACCCCCTGCCAAAGCTGGTCTCCAACAAGGAACCAAACCTAGATTCTCTGAAAGAGCAGCAAGTGCTCTTAACCTCTGAGTCAACTCTCCAGTCCCACTCTTAGATTCTTGTTAGACACTGAGAAACTTCATCAAGGATTTCTTGTATGTGTTGGATAAGGAATAAGAGTGCACAAAGGGTACAGTTTTACCCTCATTCCTGTGTCAACATCTGTCATTAACCCCTTGATCATAACGAAAGGATAGGATTAGTTATGTGTCTTTTATCCTTTATGCAACTAGTCAGAGGAGCTGGGAAGTTTTGGCTATTGGTAGTGGCATTTATGTTGGGGGGCATACGTTTATCAGGGTGAAAGTTCCAGTCTAGCTGATGAGAAGATACAGGTCAAGGTGCCATTGAAGAAGAAGCCTTGTTCAAATACACAGATGGTAAGGTTAAGGGAGAGGAAATGGAGTAATTGAAAGGATCCTTATTTTGGGGGGCTTGGGGTCATTCTCCCAGACTGAAAGGGAGCCCGCTAAGGTTGCCCCCATCAAGTGTTGAAGTATGATGCCATGGAGAGCACGTAGAGGTCAGAGGACAACAGCACTCAGGAGTCAGTTCTGCCACTGGGGTGCTTTCTCCAGGTTAGCTGACCTGCAAGCTTCTGGCTGATTCTCCCATCTCTGCCTCCCATCTGAAGGTGTGCTGGGATTCCAGATGTGTGCTACTGCATGCAGCCTTTGTTGCTGTTGTTGGTTCCAGGAATCAAATTCCGGTGATCAGACTCAAATGTGGCTTTCTTTGCCTGCAGAACCATTTAAAGTGACTTGGAGTTTATGTTCTAACTTATTAAAGCTCTGTTCAAAGCCTCCTTCGTCTATGCGGTGGGAATAGTTGCCCTGTATCCATAATTAATAAAGATTAATAACTGACAGGGACTCATTATTCTGGCTCTGTAATGTCCTATGCAAATGAAAATACTTTTAAAAAAATTTTGTTGCTTTTATTTATTAAAAAAATTAAATTTATTTGTTCTGGAGAGATGGGTCAATGGTTAAAAGCATTGGCTGCTCTTCTGAGGATCTGGGTTCAATTCTCAGCACCCACATGGCAGCTCACAACTTCCTGTAACTTCAGTTCCAGGGGATCTGAAACCCTCACACAAACATACATGCAGGCAAAACACCAAAGCACATGAAATAAAAATAAATAAATCTTTAAAAAAAACAAAAAATTAATTTATTTATTGCATGTGTCTGAATGATTTTTCTTACACGTATGTTTGTGTACCACGTGCCTAGTATCCAAGGAGGTCAGAAGAATGAGTTGGATCCCTTGGAACTGAAGTTACAAGGGACTGTGAGCTTTCATGCAAAAATGGAGAAATGGAGAAGCTGGGCCTATAATCTCAGCTATTTGGGAGGCTGACGCAGAAATATTACAACTTCAAGACCAGCCTGGGTTAACATGGTAATATCTTGAAATAAGAGACACAAGCTGGGAATGGTGGGAGCTAGAAGTGCCGAGTGAGAGACATGGGTAGCCTCAGCTACATTAAGACTTTGTTTCAAAAAAAGAGGGGGATGACTGAAAACAGGTTTTGTCCGAGTAAATGTGAATTCGACAGCTCTTTTTAGGCATGAGAGAAATGCAATTTGTTTTAATGAATAAAATGTATTGTACGTTTCATGATACGATACAAAATGTTGATCTATGTTGGAGAAGTCATTCACATCATTAAACTCTGCCTAATTATTTGTACCTCTACAAAATAAAGATTCATTCTTATCATATATATATATATATATATATATATATATATATATATATATAAAATAGGGGGCTATAAGTCTCAAAGGTGATCACACAACCACCTGTAACTCCAGCTCCAAGGAATCCTATGGTTTCTTCTGGCTTCCATTGGCAGCTGTACTCATGCGCATATACCTACACCATACACAATTAAAAATAAATCTTAAAAAAGGGGGAGGCCTAGATGCAGTTCAGTGGTAGTGTGATTGCCTACCATCACAGGGCCCTGGGTTCTATAACCAATACTCAGGACGAAAGGCAAAAGTAAACGTAATCACTCAATTATAGTTACTCCAGGGGAGGGCAAAAGCGTGAGATAGAATCATTGATAAATACAGCAAAAGTTCAACTATAATGTTAATGTTTGGTTTTATTCTGTTTGTATTTGTCTTAATTAGCTCACAATATATAAAGCTGCCAAGATAATTTTCTAAAACACAAAGTTAATTTTAACATTCCTTTGTCACCCCATACATACATGGAAAAAAATGAGATCATAGTATTCTCCAACTTAATGTAACAAGCTATCATAACACCTGTTATACCAAAGAACAAATATACAAACTTTTTCTAACATTCTGCTGCTGATGGATACACAGGTTATTTCTTGTTACTTGCCACAAAAAGAAAGCTGCACAAGCATCCACTTTACATATCCTTATTTATATACTGTTGCTTTTCTTTCTGAAGGATGGATCCTTAAAAGTCAGACTACTGAATTCCAGATATTGAACCTTAGTATTCCATATACTTGGTCAAGTAATATCTGTATTTTTATTTCCCTCAATATTGCTACATTAATGCTTCTAAATGATTGTAACAACTCAAACTTTATTCAGCAGTACCTAAGTAAGATAATGAAATTTATTTTGACCAAATAAGCATCCGACAACAAAACAACAACAGAACATTCTTTAAGTGCTATTATAATAAGCACTCATATGCTTTCAGACCACATATTCACTATTATATACTCGGGTCCTCATTTGGGGTACATATGAAAGGCTTAGAAGAAAAGCTCAACATACCATAATTAGTATGTTACAAACAAGTTAGTTTTTATCAAAGTATTAAGTTTTGTTACGAAGAGATGAGGCCCAAGAGGTTACGCTGATCGTGGAGGCCTCTGGGGAGCTGAAGTAAACACTCCATTTTGGAGACTCGCGGTATCCGTAAAACCCCAATTAGACAAAGGAAAACTAAAGGAAACCTCTACACGGAGCCTTTTCATACGAATCGGCCTCGCCGGCTTGACGGGCTCATTAGTGGAGGTCGGGTGACGCGGAGACTGATCACTTTATCACGTACAGTGAAGTAGGGGAGAAACAGGGAATGCAAGCCGGCTACTCCTCCCGCTTGGCAGAACACGAGGTCGGAGTGGTGACCGTTGTCCGGGTCACCTCTCTGACCAGCGTGAGGCCGGGCACTCACCCTGACACATTAACTGGCCAGTTTCTCCACTCTCCTTATAGAGTCATCCTCTAACTGCCTTGCTAATCCCGGGAAGTAAGCATATGTCCCGACGCCGCCATTTTACACGTTGTACAACACTGGATCTCTGGCGCCGAGAAAACGAGGGCGGAAGGGGGGAGCACTGAGGAGCTTTCGTCACAGGCGAATAGTCCCAGAGCCGAGCCGCGCTCTCCGCGAAAGGCTCCGCCAGCTACGTAACCCGGTTGGTCAGCGGCCGCTTCCGCAGCTGACTGACCGCTCAAGCGGTTCCTCTAACAGCTGCCTGTGTTTGCTTTTTTTTTTTTTTATGTTTCCCCCTCTTCTTGCCCATCTTCCTTTTGTTTTCCTTTTCCCTTCTGGAGTTTCCTCTCCTTTCCACTTCTGTAGAAGAGGGCTTGTGCTTCATTCTGACACCTGTGTCAGAGCAGCTTCTGTAGTTTTAGTCACCAGGATTGCTATAGCTGCTAACTACTGTGGCTATCCACACGTTACAGACGTTAGCAGGAGAAGTAGGCCATAGGCCTGGGAGTGTCCACTAACTTTGGATAAAGACTTTCACGATTATGCTTTGTCTCTAGGAAATTTATAGGGCAAGTCACAGGGCCGATGCTGACAATCACTCATTCAGCTTTGGGGCATTCTCACTAATACTGGTTACTACATGAAATAGAAAGGGATCCTGTGTTATCAATAAAGGGAGAGAACAAAACCACCGTTTTAAAAAGAAGATTCTTGGGGCTGGAGAGATGGCCCAGCAGTTAAGAGCACTGATTGCTCTTCCAGAGGACCTGGGTTCAATTCCCAGCACCCACATAGCAGCTCACAACTGTCTGAAAATGCAGTTCCACGAGATCTGACACCTTCACACCAATGCACATAAAATAAAGTTAAATAAATCATTAAAAAATATAAAGAAAATAAAAAGAAGATTTGCATTTTACCTACTGCACCAAGAGGCACAGGGGCAGGACAGATGGCTCAGTGGTTAAAAGTGCTTACCACTCTTGCAAAAGATAAAAGTTCAGTCACTAGCATCCATGTAAGGATGAAGGGCTCACAACTGTCTGTAACTCCAGGAGGAGCTAACCCTGTCACCTGCCCCGCCCCCACCCCCACCCCCAGCTGAACTAACGTGCACATACTGCTACACAGGCAAACCTGTGCACATGTACACAAATAAAACTCAAAAATAAATATCTTTTTTTTCCATGAAATTTATTGAGCTCTACATTTTTCTCTGCTCCCCTCCCTGCCTCTCCCCTTCCCCTTCAACCCTCCCCCAAGGTCCTCATGCTCCCAATTTACTCAGGAGATCTTGTCTTTTTTTACTTTCTACTTCCCGTGTAGATTATATCTATGTAAGTCTCTCTTAGTGTCTGTATTGTTGTCTAAGATCTTTGGAATTGTGGTTTATAGGCTGGTTTTCTTTGCTTTATGTTTATAAACCACCTATGAGTGAGT
>PVIU01020711.1:0-33364 GCA_004026605.1 Ondatra zibethicus | reverse complement strand
AGGTCCCCCTCTGTCCAGACTTCCATGCCCACCAGCACCACCTCTGTGTTTAGTCCCCTAGTGAAGCTGTTGGCCAGAGCAATGATGTCCACTACTGCCTGGACCGTCTCGGTGATGTTGCTGCCCCACATCTGGAACCGCTGGTGGTTGACCACGACAAACATCTCCACATACTTGGTGTGTGACCACAAGTCAGACAGCTCCCGCAGGTCATCGGGCTTCCTGCTCCTTTGTTGCTGGCTAGTGTCCCCTGGGCTGTCTTTGGGAGTGACACTGCAGGAGACTCGAGGCTGATGTGCCACAGCGTACAGGATGTGTTCAAACCCTTTGGAGGAGAGCACAGGCTCGATGCTGTAGGATGTTTCCTCCTTGACCAGGATGCCCCTGAGGCCTGAGCAGATGTTGACAGAGACAAAAGAGCCTGGCACCCCTTCCATGTAGCCTTCATAGTGGCAGTCCTGTGAGAGGAGAGGCATTTCTTGCCCCAGGACGCCACTGTGGTAACTGTAGACTGGGAAGTTACTCACAGAGTAGTCTCCCTTTACCTCCAGGTGAAGCAGCTGCTGCCGGCCCTGCATCAACAGCATGTAGGACACCCTTCCTCCGGGATCTTCACTCCCCTTGACCGGCAGTCTCTTGGGGATGACCGTTTCATAGGAAGAGTAATATACAGATCCTATGTCACAGAACGTACTTGGGAGAAAAATTAACAGCACCAGGAGCCCTGCTTTGATAGACGGGTGTCCTGGCACTGGTCTCACAGCCAAGCTCAGCTGGTGGGCAGCCCGGATGTGGGGTGTTCTCTTAGCTGTCTCTAAGGCCATGTGTGTTATCTGCAGAGATGACAGAATGGAGGCAATCCCTCTCACTGATGCTGCCACTGACATGGCCCAAAGAAACCGTTGATAGTGTAGGATCTATGTCCATCAGCGGCAGCCCTCCCTAATAGGCAATCCACATCTGTGCTTGTCCTTCATGGGGTGCTGTCCATCTTGAATCCTGCAGCCTTCAGGCTGTCTGTTCTTCCTTCTCTCCTGGGCCTCCGTGGTTCTACACAGCACAGGGACTCCTTCCGTGTTGCTTACGTTCCTTTGTTGTTCATGGAGGTGAGCCCTGTAGCGCAGTAACTCAGCCAGTTCTCTAAGTCAGATCATCTTTCCTCCTCCCCAGGCTGTGGACATGACATCTGTTAACCTGCTTCTTCTTTTGGGTCCAACATTCTGGCAGTGCTGTGGGGGAGGGGACAGAGCTTCTCAGGGTTCTCTGAACAATGCAGAGTTCTCTGCAGTCCTGTCTCTGTTCTCACCCTCATGGTGGTCGTGCTTACTAAGGGCTGGTCCTCCTTTACTCCTTTCACTCAAGGGAACAGTATTTGGGTGTTCTACTTCCCCTCATCCTTTGTGTGTACCCAGTGAGTTCTGACATTTTATATCTACATCAAACACGCTCCTTCTCTGTGGAGTACTTCTAAGGCAAATGTGTTAGGTGTTTACCACAGAGGTACATTAAAGCCTGCAACCTAAGCTAATCCCCCCAATGGCCTCACCATAAAAATAAAATGGTAAAACAGACTGGTGACACTAGTTCCAACAATGAAGAAAATGAAAACAACTCTCTAGAAGAACGCTTAAATCCCCATACTTGTCTCTGACTACAGTGGCTTATCCTGTCTGCCAATTCCAGGCTTTAGTTTCATGTTAATGCTCTTGGTATATTTAACACTATATGTTTAGAAGAAAACAGAAGTTGTGTATACCGTTCCTGCCCCATTTCTTCATTCTCCTGCATATTCTAAGATTAAAATAAAACTACATGGCATAAAAATAATTTTAAATTATAAGTCAAACCAAAACATCACGCAATCCAATAAAAAAAATGGAGCACAGACCTAAACAGAGAACTCTCAACAGAGGAATCTAAAATGGCTGAAAGACACTTAAGGAAATGTTCAACATCCTTAGTCAACAGAGAAATGCAAATCAAAACAACTCTGAGATTCCATCTAACACCTGTAAGAATGGCCAAGATCAAAAACACTGATGACAACTTATGCTGGAGAGGTTGTGGGCAAAAGGGAACACTTCTGCAGTGCTGGTACAACCCCTTTGGATGTCAGTATGGCGATTTCTCAGAAAATTAGGACACAACCTTCCTCAAGACCCAGTAATACCACTTTTAGGTATATATCCAAAGGATGCTCAATCGTGCCACAAGGACATGTGCTCAACTATGTTCATAGCAGCTTTGTTTGTCATAGCCAGAACCTGGAAACAACCTAAATGCCCCTTGATCGAAGAATGGATAAGAAAAATGTGGTACATTTCCACAATGGAGCACTACACAGCAGAAAAAAATAATGACAGCTTGAATTTTGCAGGAAAATAGATGGAACTAGAAAACATTATTTTGAGTGAGGCAACCCAGACACAGAAAGACAATTATCACATGTACTCACTCATAGGTGGTTTATAAACATAAAGCAAAGAAAGCCAGCCTACAAACCACAATCCCAGAGAACTCAGACAACAATGAGGACACTAAGAGAGACTCACATGGGAAGTAGAAAGTAGAAAAAGACATGATCTCCTGAGTAAATTGGGAGCATGGGGACCTTGGGGAAGAATTGAAGGGGGGAGGGTAGAGGCAGAGAGGGGAGCAGAGAAAAATGTAGAGCTCAATAAAAATCATGGAAAAAAAATTATAAGTCAAATATTTACAACATAAAATATACAAGGAACAACTATGTAATAACTATGTAACACTTGGTTTTGTTGTTTTGTTTGGTTTTCCGAGACAGGGTTTCTCTGTAGCTTTGGAGCCTGTCCTGGAACTAGCTCTTGTAGACCAGGCTGGCCTCGAACTCACAGAGATTCGCCTGCCTCTGCCTCCTGAGTGCTGGGATCAAAGTAGTGCACCAAGAATACAAACCAAGACCTTGTCTGAACAAAAAAAAAAAACCAACAACTGAGCATGTAATCAGCCAGGGATGCTTGGCTCCTGTTAGGTGGCCTCAGGCTCCGGCAGGGAGCCGCACTGACAGGAAAGTGAGTGGGTCCTCAGCTGTACGGACCATCTTCTCAACTATGGGACTCAAAGCCTCTTCAGAGTACCTGTCCTGGAAATGCCAAAGTCCTCTACTGCTTCCCTGTGCATAACTAACAAACATAAGAAAGATTAGGGTAGCTCAAAGGTAAACCAAGGATCAATAATGGAATAACAGTCTTCTTTTTAAATTTAAAAATATGAAATTATAATTAAATATCCAGTTTTCCAGTTCTCAAATTGAAACACGTTTTCTTCAATATACACATACACCCTGACGCACAAGATCTGAATAAAATCT
Source organism: Ondatra zibethicus (assembly GCA_004026605.1). Classification (NCBI taxonomy): domain Eukaryota; kingdom Metazoa; phylum Chordata; class Mammalia; order Rodentia; family Cricetidae; genus Ondatra; species Ondatra zibethicus. The sequence continues at coordinate 30,021 of PVIU01020711.1, read as the reverse complement.
TTTGACTTCTTTAGCGACAATAGTCTATTCTTTCAACTTGTTCATTCTCAAATGTGTAAAGAACATAACTCTCCAGCTGGAGAGATAGCTCAGAGGTTAAAAGCACTGGCTGTTTTTTTTTTAAGGCTTTCGATTTATTTATTTATTTATTATGTATACAATATTGTTTCTGCGTGTATGCCTGAAGGCCAGAAGAGAGCACCAGACCTCATTACAGATGGTTGTGAGCCACCATGTGGTTGCTGGGAATTGAACTCAGGACCTTTGGAAGAGCAGGCAATGCTCTTAACTGCTGAGCCATCCTTCCAGCCCTGCACTGGCTGTTCTTACAGAGGTCCTGTGTGTTCAATTCCCAGCAACCACTCATAACCATCTATAATGAGATCTGGTACCCTCTTCTGACCTGCAGGCATATATACAAGCAGAAAACTGTATACATAATAAATAAATCTTAAAATAAAAAATAACTCTTTAAAATAAAAGGAATCCTTATGGTGACATCATTCAGCCAGTAGCTGTTTCAAAAAAATTTCTGCTGGGTAGTGGTGGCACATGCCTATAATCCCAACATTCACGAGGCAGAGGCAGGCAGATCACTATTAGTTATAGGTCAGCCTGGTCTACAAAGCGAATTCTAGGCTAGCCTGGACCGTTACACAGAGAAACCTTGTCTTGAAAAACCCAAAATAAGTAAATGAACACATCTCGGAGAGGCATGTTCCTAAGGCCACACTGTGTGAACCAGAAAGACTTCTGTCCAGTGAGCAGAAGTAACTGTGGTAAGACACTCTCCATCTGAGTGACAAGCAATGGCCTTAATGAGCAGGATCAGTGGCGATGTAGCCAACTGGAAACTACAGCCCATCACCTGGCAGGAGCTGTTGTTTCCACATACATCAGTGGTAGGCAGGCAGAAAATTACCAGGAAGATAAAATTTAACTTCCAGCTAGGTGCAGATTTTATATTATTAGCAAGACTGACTCGTGTTAAAACGTAATTTACTATTGGCCTAGGAATATACAAAGAAAGCCTAGCTCTGATGCAGAGTGTTTGGGAGAATTTTGTCCAGGGATGGGCCTACTTTTGAGTGACAGCAGGGGCATCGTCATGGTTTTTACAGACATCCAATGTGGTTCTCCTTTGGACAAACATAGGAATGGATTTCATTATTGCACAGGGTGAATTCAGCCTGAAGCTGCTGTAACACCGGTAAACCACGGTCAGACAAAAGCAACCATCAAGATCTATGTCCTTTCCAACCATGTCTACAGTTCACCACACTGCAGGGGAAACATCCTAAGGTTTAGAAGATGCTCAGCTGATAAATTTCTAAAATGAATGGTAGAGCTGCTGCACCAACAAGTTCCTCTAAAGACCAGACCAACAACTTCTTCCCCCACGGGCACACGGAATTCCTGCCCCAGGACAGGTGTGCTGGAGAGCAAGCAGTCTCCCCGATGATCTGGAACAGGTTCAATGAAGAACAGGCCCCTACGTCAATTCTCAGCTATGTCTTTCTGGCCAGAAATTTTGCTTAAAATGGCTTTTCTCTGTTGCCTAGCCCCGAGGTCTTGCTATCCTCGACAGTGCCCCCACTTATCACCACAGCACCACTGCTCACCCAAGAGCACTGAGCCTTTCCTCCCACAGCAGGCTCCTATCACATACCCCCCATAAGTGCATCGTGCTGAAGAACAGTGACAACACTCAGGAGCTAGAAAGTAACAAATTCCATGAAATCCACTTTGATTGAAGAGGACGAGACAAAATTGAATGACTGAGACAGAAGACTTGTCCTACCTGTGAGCTCTTATGGGTGCCAGTAAAGGCAGTTACCAGAAACAGCTCTAAAACCTACCACTATGAGAGGGGCTGGGTGTGCCTATATACACAATAGGTAACAAACCAAAGCTGTTTATGCCACCTGAGATCCGAAGGATACTGAAGAAAATAAACACAGCCAGGAGGATGCAAGTAAATCCTGGCAGAACAACTACTTATGGAAAGCCATAAGAGAAAAACAACCAAACAAAATTGGATCCTCTAACGTTTTTCAGCAAAATCATGCCAGAGAGAGGCCAGGGAAGCAGGGAGGATAGTGACGCTGTGAAAGAAAGAGAGGGCAGAATGAGCGCCAGGGAAGGGAAGGAAACGCCAGTTAAAACCACCAAGAGTCCCAATAGGCTGGAGGGACGCACCCAACACCTGGTCAAGTGTGACAGAAAGGAAATAGCTGTTTTTCTCTGGGGTCTGAGACAAGAGAAGCAAAGGCCACACTCTGCTTTCCTGCCGCAAGATGCTCCAAGCCAAGGAGTATACATCCTGGGAGCCATAACAGGAAGTTGGAAATACCTGATTCATAAAAACAGGTCAGCACTAGAACTAATCCTACCTAAGGCCAAGGAGCAACAGTCAAAACAAATGGAGCAAGGCCCCACAGTGCTTGAAGCAACAGTTACCGAGCAGAGCCTGGTACAGCACCTCTGCCTGCCTCTGACAAATGGTTGCTAATATTTTATTATAACTATACCCATCTTTTTTGATAGTGTCTTCTTATAATACAAGACTCAACTATCCCATGTCAATAGTATAGGAACTGAGCTTTTTGTTTTAAAGGAAAACAGTTAACTGTTAGGAAACTCTGACACTAAATCTAACAACAACATTAAGCAACAAGGAAATGAAATTATGATTTATTAATTTACATAAAAATTACTTTTTACATTAAGGAATAATTTTTCCAATTGTTAAAAACAGTTTGAAGTTTTACTATTGGGGCTCATGGGGAATAGTCTGCTCTTCGATCACTTGCTTCACAACCTCCGCCAGCTTCAGTCGGTCTACTTTATCTGTGAATCCACGACCTGAAACTCAAGAAAGAATGAGGTCAGTTTCCAACTCCACACATGGCCAGAGCCAGCATGCACAACCTCACCAGCTGACGTTCACCATACTGTTCAAAAGCAGCTCAGAGCCTCTGCTTTCAAGCAGCAAGCGAGCAGTTTCACATGCCACAAAACCAGAGATCACTGACGACATCCAACAAGGCTCTCATACCCAAGCAAAGAAAACCGCCTAGAAGCTGGGTGGTGGTGGTGCACGCCTTTAATCCCAGAACTTGGGAAGGCAGAGGCAGGCAGATTTCTGTGAGTTCTACAGAGCAAGTTCCAGAACAGCGAGGGCTGTTACATAGAGAAACCCAGTTTTGATAAACAAAACAAAACAAAAAAAAGCCAAGCTGTTCATCAGGACATAGAAAAGTGTTCCCAACAAGCCCTTTCTTTGTTTATTAGAACCTCAAAACAGATGAAATGTCCACTCACCATTCATGAGAATGTGAAGGGAACACACAAAAACAATACTGACAAAAAAGAAGCCAGAGACAAAAGAACATAGATCTGTCTGATTATGTTTACATAAAATACAAAACTTGGGGCAGGAGAAATGCCTCAGTGGTTAAGAGCACTTGCTGTTCTTGTAGAGGACACAGGTTCAGTTTCCAGCACCTATATGTGGCTTCACCATCACCCACTAACTCCAGCTCCGGGCACTCTGACTTCCCCTTGGGAACTGTGCAGACAGACACTAGCGCGGATGCACACATCCATCCACATAAAATCAAACACCCCCCAGACTATAGAACTAAGCATCAGGGTTGGAATAGAGGCTGGATGGAGAGCACTGCAGTTCTCCTGGGCTGCTGCTGGTATACAGCAGTATCTGCTCCCAACAGTCCCAGCACACACTCTGAACAAATCCCCTGTGAAGGGACTCTCTTCAGGTGTGGAGCGGCCAGGCCCACTGAGGACACAGGCAGAGGAACAGAGTCAAAGCACATGCCTCCCCTTTCCTACGACACTGCAGCAGCTCTGACAGTCTCCTCGGCTGTAGTGGTGATGTCACCCCAAGCTGCTGAGAGCTGAGCCGAGTAGGAAAAAGGTACCTCTTCTTTCTACCTTGTTTTACTGGGAAGAAGTTTGCCCAGTGGCAGACCTGCCAACTTTCTCCTCAGTCAAATGACTCTGAGCTTAACAGCCGGTTAGGGAAACTTTCTGGTTCTCCCCAACTGTGTTCTGCTGTTCATTGATCACTTAATGAACAGCCCAGGAATGCGGGGTAAGAATCTGGTTTCATCTTTGTCTTTTTTTTCCCTCCTCAAGAAATATTTGACAGAGCTCTCCAGTGTTCATTTTGTCATACACAATGCACTTGCACTTTGGAAAACAAGTGCACAGAGCAGACACCAGATATGCCTGGGCAGGTAAAGTAGAGCCTGCCCCGCAGAGCCCCTTCTCTTCACACATCATCCTCACCTGGCTCTGGCCTCAAAGAGACCGTCTGTGTCTAAATGCCGGGGGCTGACTTACCATTCCAGCTGAAGCTCTGCAGAGCGTCCCTCAGGAGCTTGCACTCCCGGTTGTACTTCCAGGCTTCCTGCATTACTTCATTCAGTCTCTCATCTTCATTCTCTCCTATGGGCAAGAATGGAGAGGAAGTTTCGATTTTATGTAGCATCATGGGATTTTAGTGTCATAAATCGAAGGGCATGATGCCCAACTAGGTGAGAAAAGCAAGACACAAAATGTATAATCTGCTGGCTTCCTGCGGGTCCTGGTGTGCCAGGCTGACCCTCTTGTCACTGAGCTCTTCTAAGTGTGCATCTTGATACACGTGCTCTGACAACCCAAGGCTGAGTGTTGGGAGTCAGAGAAATATGAGAGATGTTTCTGAACAAAAACATCTAGCCCTCCTCCACCTCCACAAAGTCAGGCGGTGGTGACGCACACCTTTAATCCCAGCCCTCTGGAGGCAGAGGCAGGTGGATCTCTGTGAGTTCAAGGCTAGTTTAGTCTAGAGAGCGAGTTCTAGGACTGGCTCCAAAGCTACAGAGAAACTCTGTCTCCAAAAACCAAAAAAAAAAAAAAAAAAAAAAAAAAAAAAGAAACAAACAAAAAACCCAAAAAACAACTAGCTAAGAGAGGGAGGAAGTAACAAGGCTGTATGTTCTGCCTTCTTCCTATACTCATCCCTCGCTTCAAAATACTCAGACATGTTCCCAGACTTTTAAATGGCAAAGGATTTAGGAAGACAGGTTAATCCAACTTTTTCTGACTCCATGAAGCCTCACTCATTATGAGAAGAGCCACTCACATCACAGCCATCTGGACAGGGAGGCTCCTGGAATGGGGGCTCTCTCCTGTAAAAAGGCCAGTGAAGTCTCGGGACGGAAGTTGCAGCAGGGCTGGTTGTGAGCCCGTGCAGTGTCCTTATCCTCAGAGATACAGTGCTGCGTATAAAGGCTCTGGAAATGGTGTTGATGGCCTTTAACCTAGACCTAGTCCACATTTCCTTCCTTGTGCAACTCAGACATCAAAAATCACATGCCACACCTGCATCAGCAGTTAGACTAAACAAGAAGTTCACTGAAGACCAAAGATACAAACTTACCATGTGTCTGCACTTGGCACTGTTTATACCTCCCAGTAGATGTGGACTCATTTATATAATGTACTTAGTATAAGACACAAACAGACCATCACAAATTATTCGCTCCTCTTGTCTCAGGCACACAAACACACACATGCAGAACATTAGTAAGTGGCATGACCTTTACCAGCCTGGGGGAGAATACACTGGGCAATGACATCTCGAAGCTTTTCCAAGGCAACATTTGAATCCTCAGCTCCATTCTCATGGTCGTGTATATAAATACCATCCTTTGGCTTGGTGCTTTACAAGTGTGGGGAAAGATAATAGCAAGGTAAGACCTTAGAACCCAGCTCCAAACTCAAGATACCAGAACATTCAGAAAAAAGCAACTAACAGAGTATGTCCAACTTCTGAGGCCACTTATACTATCTTCCCTCTGCAGAAAGAGAGCAGACCCCTGGCTGAGTTCTCAGCACTCAACCATGCCTACTATAAAGAAATAAGCTCACTTACCCAAGTAACTTCCTCTTTCTCAGGATGGGGTTGTTCACGGAGTGTAGGGGTTTGAGGCTAACTTTGAGGTCCTGGATCCTCATGTTGGCCAGCTGCTCAGCATGAGCCTGCTGGATTCCTGCAACCACTGCCTGCATGTAAATGCTATCATCAGTTACCCTGACCTTCTGGATTTTAAAAAAAAAAAAAATTTTTTTTGGCTGTGTTGCCCAAGTTCATCTTGAACTCTTGAATTCATGTGCTTTGCCAACCTAAGCTCCTGAGTGAGTGCCAGGAGTGCTGTGCCACTGTGCCTGGCTTTGTTGGCTTGTTTCTACATTTGTTACTTGACAGCTTAAAAGCCAATCCATGACAAAGGAGATCCGTAAAGTATGCTGATAGCATACAATTTTTTTTTATCAGGCAGAGGATTCTCCCTCCCCCTGGATCAGCAGGGACCAGCAGACCACATATAGGCCACCTACCAGCTAGCCTTCTTCAGTAAGAATTACTAACGGTGCTAGAGAGATGGCTCAGCAGTTATAAACACACACTGTTCTTACAGAGGACCCAAGTTCAGTTCCAGGCACTCACAGCAGGTGGCTCACAACAACCTATGGCTCCAGCTCAAGATCTGATGCCCTCTTCTGGCCTCCAGAGGCACCTGAATGCACATGATGGCACACACAGATAAATACAATAAATTTTAATGTTCCTCAAGATAGAAGGCAGCCAGTAAGTGTGAGGCTCTTTGCCTTCATCCTAGGCAGCACACACTCTCAGAGATGCCAATTTCTGAATTCCCACAGCATGCAAGATCTGGTTTCTAAAATACTCACATTTTATTTGCTTGCCTTCCCAATGGCCTGATATAAACACCTTGGGGGAAAGGACCTTTTATGTTCTGTGCCATCAAACCCACATAGCAAGTGTAAAAGGATAGTCCTTGGGGTCCGTTCTCCTATTTTCGGGAAATAGGAGAAAACAAGCTTTCCCGTTTCCCTTTAAGTCCTATATTCAGTCAGCCCTTTCTCACACTGTCTTTTCAGGCAACAAAATAAGTATCACTCAGAACCTTATCCATCATCAGCTGAGCAGAGGGCAGGACATTATCCAGGGCCTCCGTGGAGTTGAGCCAGGGATGGTCCAGCACTCCCTCAATGGTGAGTCTTTCCTCCGGTTTGACCTTTAGGAGCCTGTAGAAAAAACATACCAACACACAACATGCATACATATCCTCAAAAGAAACAAAGGAAGTTCTTGGGCTGGGCTCCAAATAACCTTGTCTTCTTTTGACTTTCTATCAACTCCTACAGGTCTGGGACATCTAGCAGCAAGGCAGGATAGGGTTCTAGTTCCATGAACTTGTGAGCATGCTATGGTTTACTCTCCTGGGCAACAGATTAAAAGGAACACCAGAAGTTTTATTGAAAATACTTCAAAACCAGGTGTGGTGGTGCACGCCTTTAATCCCAGCACTAGGGAGGCAGAGGCAGGTGGATCTCTGTGAGTTTGAGGCCAGCCTAGTCTAAAGAGCAAGTTCCAGGACAGGCTCCAAAGCCACACAGAGAAACCCTGTCTCAAAAAAAAAAAAGCCAAAAAAACCTTCAGACAGACCATATCACAAGACTCAGTAGATAAACCAACATGCCTATACATCCTGCTGTATTGAATCCCCACACTGAGGTCTCCAGGACAATGCTTTAACTACTTTTGGCTGACAGTTTTGAAACAACAGGCTGTTATCTAAGATAAAAGGTGATCCCATAATATGGTAGGCGTTGGACCTGAACCTTTCTTTATTCAGAGACAGCCAACAACTCCAACAGACCATCGCACAGCACTTTCTCCTGTATTGGGTCATCCTTCGTGACCTCCCACTCATCCAGGCTGATACAACACAACACCTAGCTTACCCCAGCATAGCCCTGGGCTCTCTGCAGCGTGATCACCTCTTCTAACTACATAGCCCTCATTCCCATGTCTGAGCCAGGACAAGCTTACATCCTTTGTCAAAAATATGGATGAAGGCCTGAAAAATGACACTAAAGACTGACCTCTGACCTCTACATGCATGTACACCTATACACACAAGAGGCGGAGAGCCACCAAGAGGACACCAGGGTTTACTAAAAAGCTGGGCATACAGCAGGAAAGCAGCATATAAGACAGGTGAAAAGTCAAACCCTGCCTTCAACATGATAAAAAGTCCTTTATACATTTTAGGAACTAGTCCTTCTTTGCCGCAGACTCCCTAAACCACTACCTCACCACTGAATTCATGATTCTCCTGCCTCAGCCTTCCAAGTGTTGGTCATACATGCAGGTATCAGCATGCCTGGCCCAAGCTCACTTTTGGCAGAGATTGTGGTCAGTAGGACAATCCTCAAGTATGTCCCCTTTCATGCTTCCCTTTCCCTTAACCCATGAAGAAACTGATCAGGTGGGCACAGCTGCATTTTCCACATGGGCAGCAGGAAGAAGTACTCTGAAGTTCAGCTCGGCTCTGCTGCCTGTGGTCTGTACTGGCTCCTTCGTATGTACTGTCACTATCCCTATTCTTTTTTCTTTTTGGTTTTCCAAGACAGTGTTTATGTTGCTCCGGCTGTCCTGGAACTCACTCTGTAGACCAGACTGGCCTCAAACTCACAGAGATCCTCCTGCCTCTGCCTCCCAAGTGCTGGTATTAAAGGTGTGTGCCACCACTGTCCGACTATAAGGAGAACTGAGACAGTAAAACCGAAGATGCCTACACGATGACAAAGGACTCCTCTTTGCCCTGCATCCACCCAGGGCTCCCTAACCACCCTTTCAGCAGCCCAGGGACTCACTTCCTCACAACATCTTTGGCCATCTCTGAGATCTGGCTCCACTCTTCTTCTGGAAACTCAAAACTTCCTGTCATGATCTTTCTCCGCATATCCTTTGGGATAGTCCGACTGTGGTGTTTGGAATAAAAAGGAGGATATCCACATAGCATCACATAGATGATCACCCCTAGGGACCACAAGTCACAGCTCTGAAAGCAAAATAGAAAGGAATCACTCCAATCAGAGAAGAGCCTCCAACTACAGTTCAGCTGTATGCAGACCCAAAACATACAAGCTAATATAACCAAGGACAGTGGCAGCTGAGGACATTTTAGAAGACTAAGCGTCTCTTGCTGTCTCTGAGAGCCACGAACATTGCATGTATCACATGCACATGAGACAGTCTAGAGCAGAGAAGCAGAAAGCTAAAAGCAGCTCACATTGGACCATGTACTGTGTTCAATCCAGATGGGGCAGGAGAGTGCTGAACACAGCAGCTAAGGCACATGCATGCTGGTGCCCAAATGGCATAGGCCATTTTGAAAAGGCCAAAGCAGGGTAACAAAATTTGGAGGCCTAAAAGCATTTGCTGTTAGTCACACATGACAACTCCTAAGAAATTTCTATTTGAATTGAAAAAAAAATACTATGCAAATGAGAGAATATGGTAAGTAATGAAAGAGCAGAGAAAAGTTCTCCAGCCAAATAAAAAGCCCGAAATGAGAAGTTTCTCTCTTAACACGCAGTAGTCAGTTATGAGATCTGAAGGCATGTTTCACATTTCCTTGGATTCCTTGATACCTTACTCTTCAGAGATATGGAGGTTGTAACAATCCTAGGAGCCAAATTTATTTCTAAAATAAATAAGCCTCTTGGCAGAAGGTTGCACAGGCAGGCAGTATGGGGCCACTGTCAGCACCCTGCACTGGCTCAGGTGGGTCTGGGTCTGCAGTCACCTGTCCTGTCCTGCAGTCACACACCATGCAAGCTCCATCAGGCAAAATGTACAGGAGGTCAAGGGATCTGCCAGCGAGCATTCAGCATTGGTGTTTTGCCGAACTCTGCGTATAATGCATGCTTGTGTGCAACTGTAGGAGGATGCGCATGCCTATGCCTTATGTATGTGAAACCAGAGGATACCCAGGGTCCTTCTCCATAATGTTTGGCATTATTCCCTTGAAGAAGGGTATCTCACTGAACCTGTCATTTTCTGACTAGGCTAGTGGACTGCAAACTCCAGTCCTGAAAGCTCCTGTTGAGAGTGCAGCTTAGTGGCCTATATGAAGCCACAAAACTGGAGTGTGTGGATCCACAGCAGTTACCCTAGACTCCCGTCACCCGTAGCTAGTTTCAAGTGCCCAAAAAGCACACTTTTTAAAATCTGCTCAGCAACCCATTTCAGGAAGCGCTGGCCTCATGAGCGCCACAGAGCCATGTCTGGTATGTGGCTGTAGTTAAAGACAGCACCAAGGAACCAAGCCCTTGCTCTGCACAGAAGACCCTCTTCAAATTAGGCAATCCAGCTGTTATTTTATGAAGCACCAAGGAATAGTGCCAGACATAAATGACCAGAGTGCTCTTGAGTTTCAATTTTTCAAAAATGGCCTTTCCACCTAAAATGAAAGTTAACTGTATACCACCTCATTGTCATTAGTGGACTGCACAGGGCTACAGCTTCTAGTTCCTGCTGTACGCACTAAACAAGTAAGAACCTTACTTCATGATCTCATCAGATCAGAGACTTGGGTTCCTGTGTTCCAGCTGCTACTGCATCACAACAGCTCCCACAGAGTCACGAAGTCCACAGCGGGAAGGAGAGACCACCTGCCCCCTTACCTTATTATAAGTGTAGGGCGTTGGCGAGGTAGGTATGATGCCAGACTTCTCCTTCTGGTGCCTCCTCTGTGCTTCTAGTACCTGTCAAAGCCAAACCAAATAAGACAGCTTGTTGGAATCACACCACCAGTGTCCCACAGCTCAGGACCAACAAGAAGGCTAAAACTGAACTGACAATCAACAATCAAAAGTAATATCAGGCTGGGCGGTGGTGGTGCATGCCTTTATTCCCAGCACTTGGGAGGCAGAAGTAGGTGGATCTCTGTGAGTTCGAGGCCAGCCTGGGCTACACAAAGAAACCCTGTCTCTGTCTCAAAAAACAAACAGCCAGGCAGTGGTGACGCACGCCTTTAATCCCAGCACTCAGGAGGCAGAGGCAAGAGGATCTCTGTGAGTTCAAGGCCAGCCTGGTCTACAAGAGCTAGTTCCAGGACAGGCTCCAAAGCTACAGAGAAACCCTGTCTCAAAAAACCAAATGAATAAACAAAGAAACAAAAACTTTAAAAAACATCACTATAACTTTTAGCCAGGTATGTTGGCACATACTTTAATCCTAAGGATAGCCTCGTCTACATAGTGAGTTTCAGGACACAGTGATACCCTGTCTCAAAATCAAAACACTTCCAAGCTTCTTTCTCACAGCTAGTAATTTACCTGTAAATTAAGGGTGTGTATAGCTGCCAGGCGGTGGTGGCGCACACCTTTAATCTCAAGCACTCGGGAGACAGAGGCAGGCAGATCTCTGTGACTTCCAGGCCAGTCTGGTCTACAGAGCAAGTTCCAGGACAGTCAGAGATACACAGAGAACAAAAAAACCAAAAATAATAAATAAATAAATTAGTAAGTAAATAAAAGTAAATTAATTAAACTTAAAAAAATAAAATGTTATTTATAACATCATAAAAGTACTAAATGCTAAGAATAAGTCGACAAAAGTATGTAAAAAAAAACCTGAACAATGAAAATTATACAAGTAATAGCAAACAAAAATATCGTTCAAAATAAACGGAAGCTAGGCATCACGGAAAATGCCTATAATTCCCAGTGGCTAGGACAGGCAGATGGAATTTGAGATCAGGCATGTTCATAGGCGTATGGTCCAGAATGAAGGATTACAAGGTTGAGGCACCCTTGAGATATACATATATACAAATATACATATATATTTGTGTGTAGCTGTGTGTGTGTATGTGTGAGGCTTTCTCAAAAACAAAAGAATTAGTAATCACCAGTGTTGTTTAGAGGTCAGTGATGGCAGACCATATGACAGCTCTCCAACAGTCACAGTCACATCTCAGGCTTTTCTGGAGGAAATCGAGAGGTCCCCAAGACCACAGGGCAATTCAAGGTCAGAGAACTTAACATCAACCCACTAAGGTGCCTGACACTCAGCCAATGTTGAGAGCTGTTCTAAAGAACAGTGAGCAACACAATGAAGATAGAACTATAAGCACTAGAACTCAGTCTGTAGGTAAACTCACACACACACATGTTCAACTGCTGTTTTCTGACAACCACTCCAAAACAACAGAAAAGACTTCAGAACAAATGTCCTGGACCAAGTGTAAATTCAAATGCTAAGAGCTGAGCTGGCATCTATAGCTAATATATATGTAAAAATTTACTCAAATGGGTTATATAAAATAGGTATAAAACCTAAACCCACATAAAATCCTTGCAATGACTTGTTTTATTTTTCGAGACAGAGTTTCTCTGTAGCTTTTGAGCCTGTCCTAGAACTCACTTTATAGACGAGGCTGGCCTTGAACTCACAGATATCCATCCGGCAGCCTTTGCCTCCCGAGTGCTGGGATTAAAAGCAAACACCACCAACACCTGGTGTAATGACTTTTTTTTTTTTTTAAAGACAGGCACATAAGAAGTAGAGGCAGTGGAATCAGGAGAATTATGAGTTCAACGTCAGCCAGCGACATAGGCAGTTTCAGGACAGCCCAGGATACATGAATCATGTCACAAAACACAAACTGTGTATATGTAGGTGTGTGTGTGTGTTCCTGTCCGTCCATGTGTGCAGGTGCATGTGTGTGTATAAGTGGAGAAGTCAACTGTGGGTGTTTTCAGTATTTTCCACCTTATTTGATGAACAAAGCTCTCTCTCAAAGAAGGGGAGCTCAGTGAAGAGCAAACTCAGAACCCTCCTGTCTGCCTCCCCCAGTACAGGAACTGCAAGTGTGTGCTATAAGGCCTGGTTGGTCTAAACCCAGCTTTAACATGAGCACTAGAGATCACACTCAGGTCCTTCTTCTAGCCCAGTAAGCACTTCATGAACTGAGCATCACCTCAGCCCCTAAATGTTTTTAGCTGGGCATAATAGTGCATGCCCGTAATCCCAGTACACTAGAGAGGAAGGAGGATCAAGAGTTCAAGGTCACCCTGTGCCACATAGTTAAGACCCTTGTCTTAAAAAAGCAGCAGCAACTGGGCAGTGGTGGTACACGCCTTTAATCCCAGCACTCAGGAGGCAGAGGCAGGTGGACCTCTGTGAGTCTGAGGCCAGCCTGGTCTACAGAGTGAGTTCCAAGACAGCCAAGGCTACACAGATAAACCCTATCTCCAAAAACCCAAAAAAGGAAAGAAAAAGAAAGAAAGAAAGGAAGGAGCGAGAGAGAGAGAAAGAAAGAAGGCAGCAACAGCTAGCTAGTCATGGTGATATATGTCTTTAATTCTAGCACCTAGGAGAGAAGCGGGCAGATCTCTCTGGAAATGAGGCTAGCCTGGTCTACGAAGCAAGTTCTAGGCCAGCCAGGGCTACATAATGAGACCTTGTGTCAAATAAACAAAATCCCCAAACAACCGACAACTACAAAACACACACAGAGAGAGAAAAAGAGAGAGAGAGAACAAGGTAGAGAAAGAACAACAATGCATTACAAATCTTTCCTCTCTGTGGTTCTTCTTCCCTTCATGCAAGGTCAACCACAAGCAATAAGACGTGAAAAAAGTTTCTACAAATGTGTTTTAAATCACATCATGTAATAGTCATGTTAAACAATTGCAAGTTTGGCAAAGATGGCGGCCATCACTGTGAGCTGAGGGGTCAGCACAAAGCTGAGGCTGCATGAAGATTCACATCCACTTACACCAGTGTTCACTGGGCAGCCAGGGTGTCAGTGATTTCACCCAGCTCCATTATGTGGAGCTGAAGAAGGCACACCTTGGCCTGCCCCTTCTAATCCAAAAATGTTCAGAGGTGCAGCCCAAGCTCTGGGCCCACTACACTTTTGGCCAAGAGAAGAATATGTCTCTGAGTGCTGATGATGTAGCCAGGCCCTGGAGAATAAGTAGCAAAGCCTTAAGTGTCTCTACTGAGGACTGTGAGCAAGAGCACCAGAACCTGGGTTCTACTGAACTAAATACAACGTGGTCTTCTGTTCCTTAAAAAGATTATGCTGTATAAAAAACCCAAAAAAAAACAAACAAGCAAGCTAGTCTAAGCATAATATGTTGCACTACACTAAGATGTACAGCAGACTGAATATACTGAATGCAATTTCGGGTAACAGCACTACAGATGCATGATGGGATCATAAGGCACAGCCCATTGTAAGTGTGTATGTATGTACATGTAATTACATGTTTTCATGTCAGCATAGGTTTGTGCATGCTACAACACACATGCATGGAGGTCAGAGGATGACCTCACATGGAGATAGGTCCTTTTTTTCCACCATGTTGAGGCAAAGTTTGCGTCTCCACTGTGTACACCAGGTTAGCTGGCATGTGAACTTCCAGGGAGACTCTCCTGTCTTCACCTCCTGCCTCACACAGAACACGGGTTATAAATATACACCACCACATCAGCCTGATATAGGCTATAGGGACTCAAACTCAGGTCCTCAGGCTTGTGAGGTAAAAACTCTACCTAGAGCCTAAAAACTGATTTTGAAAGCAAAACTCTACACCAAATGAAACAATGTATAGGTTTCTGAAACTGAGTTCCTGCTCTCCATCTTGATACAAGCCTAGAGCAGAAGGAACAAGAGTTGGGACTGCAGAGATGGCTCAGCAACTACAAGTATGTATGCTCTTTCAGAGGATCCATTCCATTCCCAATATCCACATTTACCTATAACTCCAGTTCCAGGAGGTCCAACACCCTCTCAGGGCCTGCATGAGCACCTACAGTAACATTCTTATACAAAAATACACTCATGCCGGGCAAGAGTGGTGCACACCTTTAATCCCTGCACTCAGGAGGCAGAAGCAGATGGATCTCAGTGAGTTCGGCCAGCCTGATCTACAGACCAAGTTCCAGGACAGGCACCAAAGATGCTGAGAAACTATGTCTCAAAAAACAAAGAAACAAAAAAAAAATATATACTCTCATACACATAGTTAAATCTTAAAGAAAGAAAGAAAGAAAAGAAAAGGTAGAACAAGAGCCTACAGGCAATTTGGCAATACACCGTAAGAAAGAAAACATGCTTACCTGAGGTGCCACATAATAAGGGGTAAACTGGGGTGTCATCAAATCCCCTTGGTCAACTTTAGCAAATCCAAAGTCACATAATTTCACAGGGGCATCCTGAAAGGAAACAAACTGGGGTCAGTTCTTCATAGTTGTCAGTAAACATTCACAGGAGCCAGGTGGGGCTGCTCATGCCTGGAATTCCAACACTGTGGACATTGAGGCAGGATTACAATGAGTTTGAGGCCAGCCTGTCTCCAGGATAAAACCAGAGAGAGAGAGAGAAAGAGAGGGAGGGAGAGAGAGAGGGAGAGAGGGAGGGAGGGAGGGAGGGAGGACAACGCAGGCATGAGGCTCTTGTCAGTTTCTAGCTGAGACTTGAGCCTATGAAGGGGATGTGGATCTTAGTACAAAGGAGCTACAGAATTTATGAGCACTTCCTGCTCTTGCTGAATGCCTGGCTTTGGGTCCCAGCACCCAAGTGGCAGCTCACAATCACCTGTAACTCCAGTCCCAGTATGGCTTTCACAGGCACTGCATGAGCCTGCAGGCAAAACACTCATACATATAAAAAGCCAGTCAATCAGTAATCTAAAAGTAGTACAGAAGAAAGTCAGCCTTGGTTCAAAGCTGTGAGCTTTGCTCACAGTATCTTAGCCCTACTGGCCCTCCCTCATCAACCCAGAGCACTGCTCCATTCTGAACATTAGCCATGAGCGTCATAGAGCAAGTGACTGGTAGAATATAGGGCAGGGAATAGGAACACAAGGAAAAACACAACAGAGCTGACAGCAAATCAAACTTAACTTCCAAGGTAATATAAAAAAGCATGTCAGCTGGGC
The DNA here is from genome assembly GCA_004026605.1 of Ondatra zibethicus. NCBI lineage: Eukaryota > Metazoa > Chordata > Mammalia > Rodentia > Cricetidae > Ondatra > Ondatra zibethicus. Next base: position 14,181 of record PVIU01020711.1, on the reverse strand, counting down.
GGTGGTGGCACACACCTTTAATCCCAGCACTTGGGAGGCAGAGGCAGGCGGATCTATGTGAGTTCAAGACCAGCCTGGTCTACAAGAGCTAGTTCCAGGACAGGCTCCAAAGCTACAGAGAAACCCTGCTCAGAAAACAAACAAACAAACAAACAAAAAAGCACGTCAATTCCTGCCTCTCCCCAAAGGCACTCCAAATATCATCCAGATTCCTAAGTCCCACATCCAAAGCACCAACGCCATAGGTGTCGCAACTTTTCTGAGCCCCAACATGGAAACAAGTGGAGGAAACTAAAGTGTCAGAAGCACTGTGGCCTAAAACCTCCTGCACATGGACTCAGTGCAGCAAAGGCAGAACTTTGAGTTTTTGGCCAACCTAGTCTCCATGAGTTCCAGGGCAGCCTGATCTATGTATCAAGATGAGGGGATGGACCTCAGTTGGCAGTCTTGCCTACTATGCACAGAATCCTGCATTCAACCCCCAGTTACATAAACCAAGTGTGGAGATGCATACCTGGAATCCCAACACTCAGGAGGCAGAGGCAGGAGGATCAGAAGTTCAAGGTCATCTTCAGCTACACAGAAAGTTCAAGACCAGTCTGGGATACACAGACTCTATCTAAAAAAAGAGAGAGAAAGAAACAAAACAAAACAAACAAACAACAACAACAACAACAACAAAACCCAAAGTGACAGCATCAAACGAGGAAAGGCAAGTTTTCTCACCAAAGAGTTATCCTTGAAAAGCAGATTTTCAGGCTTGAGGTCTCTGTGCGCAATGTTTAGCAAATGACAGTGCTGTAGAGCCAGGGCTATCTGAAAAAGGGCACAGTGGACCAGCCACTTCTTAGAAAAGCACCATCTCTCACTCACCTAGTGTGAAACTTCAGGAGTTAAGTCAATTACAACTGTGGCCAGTGTTGATTTCAAAACAGAAGCTAAGACTCAGGACACCAAGAAACAGAAATGAATTAGCCTTAGTTTAACTATAACCTATATTTACTAAACAAACATGACCACAAACGATCCTTTGTCAGAATAAAGCAGTGGATACATCCTATAAGATGCCCCACTGTCCCTTTACCTGTGCTGTGACAGATACTGTAGGGGAACCCATAGGTAGCATCTTCAGTAGGCAGGAACTTGCCCAGGAGCGACAGGACTGCGCCTGGGAGGCAACTGCACTCTAGGGAGCTGAATGGCAGGCAATGCCTTCCAGCCAGCAGGCTTGATTTTCTACCTAATGTTGCAATTTGCACATCTTACTTAATGACAATGCATCTGTCCCTGTAGACTGCATCTGTCCCTGTAGACTGCAACAGTTTTTTTTTTTAAACAAATGAATGATCAGATCTCATCCTTTTGTCTCAGTATCTGAGAAATGAATGGTGTAATTTGAAAGTTAAACAAAAGATTGCGTGGTTCCTCAACTCAGTGATTCTTCTCAGCATTTCAAATACTGATTGCTCCCTAGTCAACAGGAAAGGAGGCATTCATTGAAAGACTTGAAAACTGGGCTGGCTCAGCGGTTAAGAGAACTGACTGCTCTTCCAGAGGTCCTGAGTTCAATTCCCAGCAACTACATGGTGGCTCACAACCATCTGTAATGAGATCTGGTGCCTTCTTCTGGCCTGCAGGCATACACACAGACAGAACACTATATATAATAAATAAATAAAACTTTAAAAAAAAAAAAGACTTGAAAACTAAGGGTGGAAAATGTGTAAGTGCTTACTCGCAAAGCTAACTGCTGTGCCATATGCTGGTCTACAGTCTGCTTGTTCTGAAGACAAGCCTGAGGTTTTAGCGTCTCACCTCTGAGTGTTCACCGCTAGTTGAAGTCAGGGTATTAAATGGGCCATAAATTCATACAATAAAATATGATAGGCTATGACTAAGAATCATTCGTTATTATAAAAATCCAAGAATAGCATTGTAATCTGCAGAAATGATCGATGATTTGTGCAAGAAACATCTCGGGTATGAATGCCTGAGAACAAGTTTATACTAAAGGGTCTACCTGTGCACAGCTGTCCTCAAACAGTCAGTGGAGGAATCTCTCACAGCAGCCCTGGGACACATGTGACAAGCAATTAAGAATACAGTCCTCCCTCCCAAAGTGGAAAAGTGGTCGTGCTTCCCCCGCGAAGGGCGAAGGCGTCCTTTCTGATTATAACAAAGCAGGCAATGAAAGGGCAAACAGAGCTTTTCTTTCAGCCTTCTTCCCTGGCGCAATTGGACTGCTCAGCCAGGGTGTCAGTGCCCCAGACCCCCCCTCTGTCGACTTGCCTGCTTTGTTACTTGGCTGGCTTGCTTCTCTGTAAAGTGCCGGTGCTGGCTGATCCTGTGAAATAGCTCGCCCCCTTCCATCATCTCCATTACAATTAAGAGTCGAGCCCTGTTTGAAAGCATTTGATTTTGTTAAGTTAAAAAAAATTGTTTAAACATGATTTAAAAAAGGAAAGGAAAAGAAAAACCTGGAAGCATCAAAAAACTGACATGAAGTGAACTCATCAACAAAATGTGTAACCACTTTCTATGTTGAGGGTTATCTAGCCACTAATTAAGTGCAATGATCCTCATTCTCAACTAAAAAAAGAAAAAACAAAACAAAATGTGAATTTTGGTTCCTATTCCTTCATATAAATGCTTCTGCCTTCATCCAAATGCTTTCACCAACAGAGCACTACTTGTGAGTAACAAGTGACTTCCCATTGGCTTTCAATACTCCATCTCTTTCATCAGCTCCACAAGGCCCACTTCCCACAGCCTGTGTGAGACGCTTGCCTCCCAGGCTGCACTTATACTAGCACTGCTTTGTAAGGTTCAGAATGCAAGGAAGAGGCTCCTTGCTTGACACCTACCACACTGCAATGACACCCTGGTCTCCACCTAAGGTACTTCCCAAATGTGCAGCTGAAAGAATAATGATGGCTTCTTCCTTCAAGCAATGGGGCCTTTGTATGAGCCTCTAAGATTTAACCTGGAAGAACATTTGGGCCCCTCCCACAGATTTGATAGAATCTATTTCAATTACAATTTATTTATTTATAAGCAGCCTTACTATGTGGACCAGGCTAGACTGGAATGTATGATGCTCCTGCTTCAGCTTCTCAGTGCTAGATTATAGGCATGCAACACTATACCTGGCTCTATATTGTTTTATTTTGCTTTTAACTAAAATGTAACTCATGCGCACACAAATACACACATGCACACCGCATACGCATAAGCACACATACCAGTGCTAGAGATTGAATCCAGGGCCTTGGGTATGCTTGGCAAACACTCTACCACTGACCTATAATCCCCAACCCTTAAAAGCTTTTAAAAAAAGAAAATAATCAAAACAATGATGGAGGAGGGGTGGCAGATGAAACAAGATTTCCCACCGGCAGCTGAGAACTTGGGCATTTATTACATAATTCCACTTTTACAAATGTCTCTAAGCTTTTAAACACAAAGAGAAGGAGGCAGGAAAAGGAGAGAGGAAGTGGGAGGGAAATGGGAAAATGACATAGAAGAGGACGATCTGCTACAACATGGCCTCCACATAGTCAGAGGTGACGGCCCTGTTTAGTCTTACCTGGGACTGGACTCGTGAGGAAACTGTACACTGTTAGCAAAGACTTCAATAATCTGCACTATATTGGGGTGTGTGGCACACATCATGTGCAGACGCACCTTAAAGAGAACACAGGACATGTCTGTGTGTGAAGGAAATGCCATCATTTCCCCCAAATGTCCATCAAAAGCTAACCACACTAAGTCCAAAGGATGTCTACTTCTGTCAAACTCCTTACCACCCAGACTAATGCAAAATACCCAGTGCCACCCTGCACAGACCATCTCCCCACTGTTCTCTCCACAAATAAAACTGCACTGACAGATTCGCTGTCTACACCCTCTTTTTACTCACTTAATTTCAAGATTACTGCTACTCATTTTAAAAAGAATGTGAGGTGGCTGGAAGGGAAAAAGACTGTATGCTAGCTAGCATTCCATGTTGAGACAGAACACTTGACAATGATAATGTGAACAGAGAACAGAAGTTCAATAGGGATGTAGATGCTTTATGCATCTCTGTATTTTCCAAGAAGTTGCCTGCCTTAGTGGTAAATATGTACATATTCTTAGGCCCTAAAAACATCTAAACAGGGGCTGGAGAGGCGGCCAAGTAGCTGAGAGTGCTTCCTGTACTTCTAATTTTAGTTCCTAGTACCCAAGCTGAGTGGCTCACACTGCCTGTAACTATAGCTCCAAGACATCTACACACCCCTCCCTCCCTCCCTCCCTCCCTCCCTCCCTCCCCATGTATGTGTGTATGTGTGTGTGTGTGTGTGTGTGTGTGTGTGTGTGTGTGTGAGGGCGTGCGTGTGTGTAATGTGTGTATGTAAGCAAGTCGAAGTAATAAAGGAACATACCTCATTTCTAGCTTTTGGACGATCGAGAAGGATTTTCAGTGCAAACCGTTCTTGAGAAGATTTCTTCACACAGACTCTAGGTGTAGAGGGGAATCATGGTGGCAGTTAGGATCTACATAGCAAGTACCAGGATAGCATGGCCTATATAGACTCTGTCTCAGACAAATACAAAAAAAAGACAACTTGCCCTAAAGCAACAGGTGTCAAGGGTCTCTTGGGTCTCAGCCCAGCAATAACATCAGCACTACAGAAATGACAGCCTCTCTAAGAGGCCCAGGCTTCTTTTACATTTGTTAAAAATTTCATATCTTTGTTTTTTGTTTTGTATGAATGTTTTGCCTGCATGTAAGTCTGTTCACCACCAGGCCCCTGTGAAGGTCAGAAGAGGGCATCAGATCCCCTGGAACAGGAGTTATAGATGGCTGTGAGCTACTTCATGGATACTAGGAATCAAACCCAGATCCTCTACAAGAGCAGCCAGTGCTCTGACCCATCTCTCCTGCCCCACCTTTTACATTTTTAATTCTGTTTTTTAAATTCTTTGTGTGTGTGTGTGTGTGTGTGTGTACATGTGGAGAACATGGGGAACCTGCAGAGATCAGTTCTCTCCTTCCAGTATTATTGTTGGTCCCAGAGATTGAATCCAGGCCATCAGAACTGTAAGCAAGCTCCTCTACCCAATAACCCATCTTACTGACCCAAATAACTTGACATCTTAAAACCAACCTATAGACCATGTGACCTTGCTACCTAGCTGTGTCTAGATGCAAGAGAAAACTAATAAGAAGCCTTTACTAAGGGGGTCAGGACCCACATAGAAGAAAGAACCAACTCCTGAAAGTCATCCTTCGACCTCCACACGTGCTATGGCACACATGTGCACATCACATGCACACACGTTCACTCATAAAAATGTAAAAAACACAATCAAATAAATATCCTCTACTAGGAGCTGGGGGTATAGCTCAATGGTCCATGTTCTTTATAGATACTAAACAAGACACTACAAATCCAAAACCAAACAGAAACTCTATTTAAACTCAGGCTAATTTCAAAGTACATCTGATGCCTGTAGCTCAGGGCTCAATTTGTGTGTCTCCTCCCAGAGCAATGCACCCTGTTTTCCACGTGGGTGTCTTACCTAACTGGACCACTAATTCCTGCTCCCAGCTTCTGAGTCCAGTTGATACTATATTCTTCTAAAATGGAGGTTTCCTATTAAAAAGAAGAAAGGGGGGCAGGGGAAGAGACGATTCCTCTGTTAAGCTAGATAATTGAGCAGAGGTTGGACAGCCACGGTCCAGCACCTCACATTCTAAGCCGTCCATGGGCTTTATAATCGCACTTGCCTACGTGACTGCTGCTACCTCCCAATCACTACCTCCTAATCATACAGGCTCCAGAATAAAAGGAAACTGTACAACCCGCCTACATGGTCTATTTAAGTAGACAAACAATGCTTTATGGAGGGTGTAAAAGTACTACAAAGTTAGGACTTTAGATGGGTGCAGAATACTTAGCATACGAGGCCTGCATCCCTCCCAGCACTGCACCTCCATGCTCATGCACATCACACACACACAGCACAGTAACTTGTGTATCTTCACTACAACAATAGTGTACTTTCTGAGATTCCAGAAAACTGTGTCAGGTATCTGTAGAGGTTTACATCCTTGAACAAACTGCCCAACTTATGCGGTTAGGAGAGTGGACTCTAAAGTCTAATCTTCCACCATGTGAAGGTGACAGTCTACTTGACAGAGAGCTGAAAGGACACCTGCTTTTACAGAAGGAAGAAAGGCACTTGCAGACAGACCCACTCCAGACTGCTGGTCCTCAGTAACCACCCACCGCAGGCACCTGAGAATATTTAAATTCAAAACCCAATGCCCAGGCCCCTCACTTGAGATTCTAGAACAACTGGTCTAGGATGGAGTAGATGACGTATCTAGTTTCATCTTCCACTCATCTTGATTTGGGTAGACCATCAACACTCTCTGGGGCTCAGCTTCTCATACAGTATGAAAGGCAAGCAACTGCTTTCCATAAACATGTTTCCAGCTAGACAAAACTGTCAAAGCAAAAACAAACAAAACGGCTCTCACCTTTACCTTCAGCACTCAGGAGGCAGAGGCAGGTCAGCCTGGTCTACGTTGCGTTCCAGGCCAGCCAGAGCTGCACAGTCAGATCCTGTCATTTGTCAAAACTAATTATTTCAGAAGAGTGTAAGCTAAACAGAGAACTGTCTTTTCTAACCCAGTAGAGTGAGGTCAAAGCAGTATGCAGTCTGGCTCCTGCAGTTCCTAGCCTCTGGCCTCCCTGCCCAAAGCAGTCAGTGGTGTTGCTTGCTCCCAGCATGGAGCTATGGAAAGTAAGCAGTGCTGCTGCTCTACTGGACAGGGAAGAAAATGGTGGGCTGTGAAGGCAAGAGCAGAAAAACGTAGGTGACAAGGGACAGCTGTGTTAAGCTCCAAGACAATGGTCCTGGCCAGGAATGCAGAATATGGGGATTTAGAGGGCAAATCACTACACAGAGCCATAGAATAAGGCTGAAGTGAGCTCTCCACAACTCTTATTAATGGACTAGAAAACCACAAGGACTGGGAGACTGAGAGGCCAGGGAAGCTGTGAAGCCTGAGTGACTCTGCAGCCAGCTCCATTCTGAAAGGACTCTAGAGCCACCGGGCTGAGCAGCAGGAGGTACAGGCCTCAGGAGTTCAAAACATCAGTTTCTGCCCACATCAGCCTGACATAGCTAAGTAGACACCACACACACAGGCTGAGAAAAACAAAGACCTACCATCCTGAGCAGACATTAGCATGCACAAACAAAAGAAATTCTACTTTAATTCTAGGCAGCTTCAAATGTAACAAGCTGGGGAAGGGATTAGAGTCCAGAGTTGTTACAATGTTACCAAGTGTCCAACTTTCAACAAAAATTACTAGATATATAAAACCCAGGAAATTATCATTGAATGTGAGAAGAGGAAAAAAATAATAGCAACTATCTCTTACTGTACTCTGCATACATTTAATAGTTTATTTTGTTTTGAATCAATTTTATTTTTATTTTATATGTATTATTTTGCCTGCATTCAGGTCTGTGTGGCGATAGATGTCAGATCCCCTAGAACTGGAATTAGACAGTTGTGATCTGTCACGTAGGTGCTGGGAATAATGAACCCAGGTCCTTCTGAAGAGCAGTCAGTGCTCTTAACTGCTGAGCCATCTCTCCAGAGACTGTTTTGTTTTGAAACAAGAGTCGCACCACGTGTAGTCCAGGCTGACCTTGAATTCAGAGTTCACTGGCCTCTTCCTCCCAAGTGCTTGGATTAAGGTATGTTTCACCACACCCTATTTTTTTTTTAAATGTGAGGGTACCTGCATACGTGTATAAGTGCCCTGGAACCAGTGGAGGGTATCAGATCCCTTGGAACTAGAGTTACAGACTGTTGTAACTGAACCAAACTGGAGTCTTCTACAAAAGTAGTACATGTTCTTAATCACTAAGCCATCTTTCCAGCCCTCCCCAGAAAAAGTTGTATTGTTTTACTTTTTACTTTATTTTTTTAAATATACCTAAAGAGGGCTCAGCAGGAAAAGCTCTTGTCACCAAACCTAAGTTGAATCCTTGCCCAAATGATAGGAGAACCAAATTTCATGTGCACACATGCATGCGCGCACATACACACACACACAGTGACATACACAAGCACACATTTAAAATGTTTTAAAATTTTTTGATACATTCAAAGACTAAAAGACGATAATATTGATACTGAGTCAAACTAAGGACTCTTTTCACTTCTTTTTTGTTTTGTTTCTGTTTTTAATATGACATCTCACTATGCTGCCTAGGCCAACCATGTTCATGCCCAGCAAATATAAATACTGTCAATGGTGAAACAAAAACAATGAAGAATAAATGCATGAAACTGTCAAAAGCATGAAAAGTGTCAACACATAACAAAGCTGTCACTCTAAATAGAAAAAAAAATATCTAAACAAACAAATGAAAGTCTATTCTGGGGGCTGAAGAGATGGCTCCAGAGGTCCTGAGTTCAATTCCCAGCAACCACATGGTGGCTCACAGCCATCTATAATGAGACCTGGCGCCCCCTTCTGGCATGCGGGCACACATAAAAGGAATGCTGTACACATAATAAATAAATAAATCTTTTTAAAAAAAAAAAGAAAGAAAGAAAGTCTATTCTGGCCGGGCAGTGGTAGCACAAGTCTTTTTTTTTTTTTAAAAAAAAAAAAGAAAACAAACTATCTTTTTCATTTTACATACCAATTCCAGTTCTCCCTCCCTCCCCTCCTCCTATTCCCTCCACCTCCCCACCACCACCCCATCCATTTCTCATTGCTTGGGGGAAGGTCCAAGGTCCTCCCTATTATATCTAGGCTGAGCAAAGTATCCATCCAAAGAGAATGGGTTCCCAAGAAGCCAGTACAAGCAGTAGGGATAAATCCTGGGTGGCACAGATCTTTAATATCTACTCAGAAGGCAGAGGCAGGCAGATCTCTGTGAGTTCGAGGCCAGCCTGGTCTACAGAGCAAGTTCTAGGACAGCCAGAGCTACACAGATAAACCCTATCTTGAAAAACAGTCATTTTTACTTGGGTCATTCTAATTAACGTACTTATTTATTTATACACAGAGTTTGTAGCCCCAGGCTACATGACCAAAGAAGACCCTAAACTTACTATTTCATTTTGTGTGTGTGCATGTGTGTCCTCAAAGACCAGAAGACAACCTACAAGAGTGGGTTCTCCACAGGCAGAGGCGGTGCACACCTTTAATCCCAGCATTTGGGAAGCAGAAGCAGATGGATCTCTGCTGGTCTACAGAGCAAGTTCCAGGACAGCCAGGGCTACACAGAGAAACCCCGCCTCAAAAAAGAAAGAAAGAAAAGAGGGAAGGAGGGAGGGAGGGAGAGAGAGAGAGAGAGAGAAAGAAAGGAAGAAAGAAAGAAAGAAAGAAAGAAAGAAAGAAAGAAAGAAAAGGAAAGAAAGAAAAGTTGATTCTCTCCAGCCATGTGGGTCCACGGATCTTACTCAGGGCATCAGGCTTGAGCTCAGATGCCCTTATCCACCAAAACCTTGAAATGGCACTGGTTCTGAAGATGACAAGACTCGCACCACTGTGCCAGTTTTCTGGGGTGCTAGGGATCAAACCCAGGGATTCATGCATGGTAAGTAAGGTACTCTACCAACAGGGCTATGCTCCCAGTCCCGTTTGGGGTCATTTTAGCACATAGGGTGCTGTTGGCTCCTCAGAAATAAAATCTTGATTTCCAGGAGAGCAGGCAAGAGAACAGAAGGGAATGAACACACAGATAAGGAGGGAAAATCCGAAGAACAGGTTTTGAATGAAGACGAACCAACTCCCGAAGCTCAAGCTCTCAAACGGGCTTGTTTCAGACCTAGCAGGAGGGGCCCGTTAGAGCCACTGCCAAGCGTCACAGAGGACCACCGAGAAGCAAATGGAAGCACTCAGGGGCGATGGAAACCTGAGAGTCCTAAGAAGCCCTCTTAGTTCCACGCATATCAAGTATTCCCACTGTACTCACCTTCGTTCTAGCTGAACAGAAACTATCTCAGCCAAGGAAGTTAGAGAGAGTCGGACACCCCACACAACACGGTCCAAGGATCCAGGGGAGGCCGAAACCCGGATTCACTAGATTCTAATGACTTAAACCTCTAACTCTCGTCCAAGTTCTCTTGATTTTCCGAGGCTGGCGCTGAGGGGAAATCACAGGACAAAGCAGAGAAGAGGTGGGTGGCATCTCTATCTTACCTTGATGGCTTTCTCCATGTCGCTATCCTCTGACATGCTCCGCAGAGCTCCCACAGTCCGGAGCGGCGGAGGCTGCGCGGCTATCTGAACCCCTGGCAGCCGAGGAAGCAAAGGGCTTGGAGCGCGGGTCCCCGGGCCTCGGGGACACGGGTAGTGCCCGCCACTGGGGACCGGAGGGGATGAGGGCCCGGGAGCCGGCTCGGCTTCCACAGGCGGCTCTAGGCTGGTGGGGGCGGTGGCAGCGGCGGTGGCGGTGGCCCCTGGGGACAAGCCTTTGTGCTGGGCCCCGCGCAGCCGCTTCCCGGCCTCATCCCCGGCCGGGGAGGCAGGCTCCCGGGGCAGGGCGAAACGAGGAGGGGCCCGGCCTGTTGCGCCGTGCGGGGGTTTTGCGGGGCCGCCGCTTAGGCCCGGGCTCGCCAGTTCCTGAGGAGGGGCCTGCGCCGCCACCGCTGCCGCCCGCACCGCCGCGAAGCCGAAGCCAAGCCCGCCGCCGCCGCTCCCACTGCCGCTTCAGCGCCACACATCTCCGGGACGCCCGCGCCGGGCAACCTTGCCAGCCGCCCGGCCGCGCCGAACCCTCTGCAGTCCCACGCCACCCATGCTGCTGCCCAGCTCCGCGACCCCAGAGCCCCACGCGCGCCTCGCCGGCGTCCTCTGAACTTTCCGAGGCTCTCCGGGGACGTGCGGCTGATGTGCAGGCGTCCGCCGGGTCATCCCCGGGGCGCGCCGCACGCAGCAGAGGACCCCGGGCCTTCCGCTGCGGTGGCGCTGTGGTAATGACGTAAGACGGTACACTGGCCAGTCAGGACAGGGGAGCAGCGGGGCGCGTGTTGTACGGGTGCTGTGGGAAAAGTTCGTGGAGGCGGCTGCGGAGGCTGGCGAGGGAGCGGAACGGGAACTGGGGACATACCGAGACCTCGCTATGTGGGAACCGACTGGATTGTGATTGTCCTCTCACCTGTGCGGGCTCAGAGATGGAGCTGCCTGCTGTCTCCTCAATATTCTGAGGCGTGCCCCTAGACTTCTCGGGGCCAAACGAGTTCGTGGCTTCCACGCTGCGAGTGTTAGGACTAGACAGTTTATGAAGCGGAGTGGAAAGTTTTATTAAAGATTATTTACATATGAGTTAAAAGACAGAGAAATAGGAGTATGCGCTTCCCAAGAGTAAACTTGGGGAAAGCAAGGCATACCCAATCGTGGAGGGTTGTTAACTGTACCATTTTGGTGGCTCTCTGGATATAGCTCAGGTTGCTAGAAGCCGGGCTTGGTGGCATTTGCCTTTAATGTCATCAGAGGCAGGTGGATCTCCGAGTTCCAGGCCAGGTTACATGACGACGCTTGTCTCAAAAGACTGGGAAGGAGGGTTGCTGAAGAATTCCCCCGCCAACCCCGCTCCGCTATTGATAGAAGACATATGAACTGCCTCTGGAGATGCTTTGGATGAAATCATTAGTTAATAAAATGAAACCAGGAGCCACGAGAGTTATACCAGGAGTTTAGTACATGTTCTGTGAAATTTCTGAGGCCGCTCAAAGGTACAGCCAGGAAGCCGAAAAGAGATGGGGAGCCTGACCTTCAGCAGTCAGGACTGTGTTTATTGATTCGCACAGCAGGGGGCAGACTCCGCCAGAAAGTTGAAAATGGTCTGCCAGAGGAAAAGATGGTTTCAACCCTTTATAGTGAGGGTCTTAAGAATGCAGAACTGTGGGGGAGAAGCCTCAATCCACCATCCATTTTATTTTATGAAGTTACCTAAATCAATTAAATACTAAAAAGTTTCCTCCAGATCGAGCGTGGTGGCTCAAGCCTTTAATCCCAGCACTTGGGAGGTGGATCTCTGTGAGTTCGAAGCCAGCCTGGTCTACAAAGTGAGTTGCAGGATAGCCAGTGTAGGGCCCATGGGTCTACCCCTGCTCCCGGGGTTCATTTTGAGGACAGTCTCTGGCCAGCCAGCCTTTCCTGTTTCTGTGCCCCCTCTGCTCCCCTGGTGGTTAGCTACAGGCCATTGTTTACTCTACCTTGGGTGTGGTAATTTCCCACCTGCCTGGGGGATATTCCATTGTGCTGCAGTTAGGTATTTAAGGTTTTCCCTAAATTTGAATAAAGGCCTTCGGCTGGTCTCCTTTCAAATGACCCAGGTCTCTCCTGTGTTCTTTCAATCTCCAGGCCCTTGCCCGGTTCTCTTATGGTACAGTGGAGCGCCAACTGTACCGAGAGTAACTCAGACACAGGTGTTACAAGCCATGACTACACAAAGAAACCCTTTCTCAAAAACAAAAAAAAAAAAGAAAGAAAGAAAGAAAGAAAGGAAATTTTGAATTTGGGCCAGCAGTGGCCATTGTTCAGTGTATATTGTGTATTGAGGAACCAAGAGGTGCAACAAGTATGGCCTACTGAGGTCTTCCAAATGGAGCTCTTTTATATTAACCTGCAGGCAGGCTAAGGGCATGTCCTTTGGAATGGACAGTTTGGAACCCGTGGTAGGTATGGAACCAAGGTAAAAACGGATTAAATCGAACCACCCAGAGACGTCCCTCAGACTTTAGATTGACCACATATAATGAGCAAAATAAAAAAGTATCTTTTTTCTTTTTTTTTATTTTATTGATATTTATTGAGCTCTACATTTTTCTCTGCTTCCCTCCCTGCCTCTCCCCTCCCACCTTCAATCCTCCCCCAAAGTCCCCATGCTCCCAGTTTACTCAGGAGATCTTGTCTTTTTCTACTTTCTACTTCCCATGTAGATTATATCTATGTAAGTCTCTCTTAGTGTCTGCATTGTTGTCTAGTAGTTTGTAGGCTGGCTTTCTTTGCTTTATGTTTAAAAACCACCTATGAGTGAGTACATGTGATAATCTTTCTGTGTCTGGGTTACCTCACTCGAAATAATGTTTTCTAGCTCCATCCATTTTCCTGCAAAATTCAAGCTGTTGTTATTTTTTTCTGCTGTGTAGTAGTACTCCTGAAAGACCCGGATAAATCCAGCAGGAAGAGGAGAGCCAAAAAAATCTAGGTGAGCTGGGTCAGTGACCCTGTTACAGGAACTAGCTAAAGATAAAGTTAGATTATAATCTTGAGAATAAACGGAGTTACCCCCTTGTGATGATCACTGGTATTTTCGGAATTTTCAATGACGCCCTCCCTTTGGATTACTGGGTTGTGGTTTCTTCCCTTTAAAAACTTCTTCCGGCTACTCCGGGTTGAACTCCTCCCCTGCGTGGGCTGTGAGTCTCGACCCCAGCGCTGGTACTTGTCAATAAACCTCGTGTGATTGCAGCAAAGACGGTCTCTCGTGAGTTCCTGAGGGGTCGTGTTATCCCGAGACTTGAGAGTCTCCCCGATCTGGAGGTCTTTCACTCCATTGTGTAAATGTACCACATTTTTTTTTATCCATTCTTCGATCGAGGTTTCCAAGTTCTGGCTATGACAAACAAAGCTGCTATAAACATAGTTGAGCACATGTCCTTGTGGCACGATTGAGCATCCTTTGGATATATACCCAAAATTGGTGTTACTGGGTCTTGAGGAAGGTTGTTTCCTAACTTTCTGAGAAACCGCCACACTGACATCCAAAGGGGTTGTACCAGCTTGCATTCCCACCAGCAATGCAGAAGTGTTCCCTTTTCCCCACAACCTCTCCAGCATAAGTTGTCATCAGTGTTTTTGATCTTGGCCATTCTTACAGGTGTTAGATGGAATCTCAGAGTTGTTTTGATTTGCATTTCTCTGATGACTAAGGATGTTGAATATTTTCTTAAGTGTCTTTCAGCCATTTTAGATTCCTCTGTTGAGAGTTCTCTGTTTAGGTCTGTGCTCCAGTTTTTGATTGGATTATGTGATCTTTTGGTGTCCAATTTCTTGAGTTCTTTGTATATTTTGGAGATCAGACCTCTGCCTGATGTGGGGTTAGTGAAGATCTTTTCCCATTCTGTAGGCTGCTGTTTTGTCTTGTTGA